>QVRM01002209.1:30000-37392 GCA_003439945.1 Dermanyssus gallinae
ACTAATATAGTACTTATATAACATTTACAATACTGCTTATATTATTCTTATTGCTTGATTGTCGGTGATCACTAAACATCACCTTGGCGATACCTCTCTATAATACTAATGACACTCTCTGTCAAAGGAACGCGGTCGATCTTGGCTGCGCTGTGGCCTCGAAGAGCTTCTTCTCAAGCTATTGTGTCAGTTTGAGTCCATCCTTGCTCTAAACGCCAGATGACTTAAGGCCGAACGCCATTTCAACGTGGTCCTCAAGGAGATGCGCGTATGGGCGCCTCTCTTTGAGGACCACCTTGAAGAAGTTTGTGTATCTCCCATTGGTGGATAATGTGGCTGACGCCCGCGCTCGCTAGCGCACGATAGCCGAGGACGTACGTGTCGGAGTCAGTGACGTCCCACGGCAGCGGCCGATTATCCAGTCCCTCGGTTCCAGTCCCGGCTGGTAAGGCCATCCGGTCGACGCTTGTCGTCTCTCTGCAGCCCACCAGGCTCCAGCGTGACGCGATAGCCGGCTTGTCTGAAAGCGCACCTGAGGATGTCATTGATGGCATCATGGCGACCTTGCGTAAGCCCAGCCAGCTTAGTGCAACTAAGCCGGTGCGGGCCGCGTTCATCCACCTCTCCACCACACGGGAATTCCTCCATCTTAAACATGGCAATGCCAAATCTGAGGCCACTGGCGGCACGGAACTGGTCATCGGCCAGCTGACTGCCGACTAGCTCGGACGGAAACACGTCGAGCCGCGATCCGGCGGCGTCAGATAAAATCGCTTTCAGTCTAATATCGTCTACATCTAACTCGCAGGCTGGCAAAAGAGTTAAGGGGGTAGCCTGAGTGGCGACTTCTTCTGCCTAGTGACCTGTTCCTCGGAAGGACGACCACACTGACGCGCGTCCCAGATCCGAACGGCGTCTTGTTGGTGGCTGATAAGTCCGCCAGCAGTAGCGGCCACTGAGGCACGGAAAGCGGGCAAGGCAAGGTCCGTGGCCTAGCGAATAATAATAATAATAATAATAAAAAAAATTTGAACAAAGGTTTATTTTATCAATATGTACATGTATCACAATTACTTACATATCACTTAAATAACATCTACAATATTGCATATAGTATTCTTATTGCTTGAGTGTCGGTGACCACTCAGCATCATCTTGGCGTTGCCTCTCTGTAATTCTAATGGCACTCCCTGTCGGAGGAACGCGGTCCATCTTGGCTCCGCTGTGGCCTCAAATAGCTTCTTTATATAATAATAATAATAATAATAATAATAATAATAATAATAATAATAATAATAATAATAATAATAATAATAATAATAATAATAATATTGTCTTGTCTTTTACCACTCATTTTTGGGGCAAGAATGTTTGCATTAAAAAAGAAAGATGGCTCATTACGTCCAATCGCCTGTTCCTCAGTCATTCGCAGACTGGCGGCCAAAATCGGCTGCTACGATAATAGGGAAACTATTTCAGCAACTCTTGGCCAACACCAGCTAGGATTCGCTACCCCGGGGGGTACAGAGGTAGTACTCCACTGTGCCCGTGCATTTTTGCAATCACGCAAAGTGCCAACGGTGATGGTCAAGCTAGACTTCCGAAACGCCTTCAATAGCGTCCGGAGAGACCATTTGCTTCGAGCCGTCAAGTCGTGGGCACCATTACTGTTTCACCAGACGAACTTGGCCTATGGTTCAGAACCATCCCACCTGGTAATGCCCCACAGCGCTATGCTATCGCAGACAGGTCTTCAGCAGGGTGATCCCCTGGGTCCCCCACTTTTTTGCTTATGTATCAAGGAACTGGTGGATTCACTGCAGTCCCCTCTTAATGCCTGGTACTTGGATGACGGGGTTCTAGGCGGGGATCTCTCGACCGTACTTGACGACATACGGAAAGTTATTGAATTTGGTGCTATTAGCGGTTTGACTTTGAACCCGGTCAAATGTGAAGTGTATGTCACAACCCACAACGAAGTAGAGCCGTTAGATTTAACTAACCTTTTTGACTTACTTCCGGGCTGTCGCATAGTAGACAAGGTTAACCTGGAGCTGTTAGGTGTCCCCTTGTTGCCGGAAGGCATTGCAAAGGCATTAGACAGTCGAAGAGACAAACTTGACTTCGCGGCGGGCAGACTACCTCAATTGGGGGCCCACTGCGGCTTATTCCTTCTTAGATCTTGCTTTTCAGTCACGAGGTTAACACACCTGCTTAGAGGTTGCAACCTGTTTTTATCACGAGAGCTTTTACAGCCATTTAATTGACTTAGCTTAGACATTTTAGAGATCATACTAAATCTTAAGCTGACCGCTGCGGCAAGGGAACAGGTAATGCTCCCAGTTTCTTTAGGCGGCCTAGGTGTGCCCGACGCGGTTATGATGGCAGGACCTGCAATCGTGTCATCATTGACCCAGGCGGGCAGACAGGGTTAAAGCATTATTGGACAGTGATGGTTGGGACGCCTATAACGGTGAACTTCAAAGACTGACCGGCGAATTGTCGTTATTATTTGATTCTCCTCCCGACGATAGGGCCAACCAGGGCAATTGGACAAATCCTCTACAAGAAAAGCGACTAGCAACCTGATTAATAGAGCGCCTTCTGTTGCTGATAAAGCTAGGCCTCGAGCTGTTAGTAGTCAAGGTGCTGGGGCGTGGCTACACGCCCTGCCATGTCCGCGAATTGGGACTCTGTTGGACGACGAGACCACGCGCATAAGCGCAGGGCTGCGGCTTGGTGTTGACCTAGTCGTGCCCCACCGATGTCGTTGTGGTGATTTTGTGGACGCGTTGGCCCATCATGGCCTGTCATGCGCGTTAAGTGCAGGCCGACGAGCACGTCACTCCGCTCTAAACGACACCTTTAGTCGCGCACTTCGATCTGCCGGCTTCCCATGTGTTCTAGAGCCCCCGGGTCTATCAAGAGATGACGGAAAAAGGCCTGACGGCCTGACTTTGACGCCCTTTGAGCGTGGCCGCATGCTTGTTTGGGACGCAACTGTAACCGACTCATTAGCCCCTTCGATGGTCGGTGCAGGTGCGGACCGAGCAGGTCATGCTTCCAGGTTAGCTGAGGCTAACAAATGCAGAAAATATTCCAGTGTAGATTATCCGCACGAATTTTGTCCGTTGGCTTTCGAGACTATGGGAACTGCAGGCCCCCTTACGCAAAACTGATTCAACGCGTAGACAGAAACCTTAATCTTTCGACAGGAGACTCGAGAGCATCCGAATGCCTGCGTCAGAGGCTGTCGCTCGACATTCAACGAGGAAATGCAGCGTCTGTTCGGGGCACATTGTTGAACTGGGCTAACCCTGGGTTAGAGAACCCGTAATCACACGTTCGCGTGGAGACAATTGTCCACTCCAAAGTGCAAACATAGCAAAGTTATATAAATAAATCAACATTTATAATAATAATAATAATAGTAATAATAATAATAGTAATAGTAATAGTAATAGTAATAGTAATAGTAATAGTAATAGTAATAATAATTAATAATAATAATAATAATAATAATAATAATATAATAATAATAATAATAATAATAATAATAATAATAATAATAATAATAATAATAATAATAATAATAATAATAATAATAATAATAATAATAATGCACTAAGCTGGCTGGGCTTACGCAGGGTCGCCATGATGCCATCAATGACATCCTCAGGTGCGCTTTCAGACACGCCGCAGCTGGGCACCATGCTGGACAATACCTCCTTCCGCATGGTGACAGCGCTCCGAATTGGAGCTCCCATATGCGAGCCATACACCTGCTCAGCCTATGGGACGCCTGTAGAGGGTAACGGCCTTCACCCCCTGAGCTGCCATCAAAAGCCAAGGAAGAGCCGCTAGGCACGCGGAACTTAACTCGATCATAAGGAGAGCCCTGCGTCGTGCAGGCATACCGAGTACGCTGGAGCCCAGACTCGATACAAGCAGTGACAGGACGCCCGACGGAGTCACTATTCCATTGTGGTCTTGCGGTAGGTGTCTGGCATGGGATACAACAGTAGCCTGCACTGTTGCCCCGTCCTACCTGCGACACAGTGCCCTTGAGGCCGGCTGGGTCGCCAAACATGCAGATCGAGAAAAAAACGAAAGTACAGGACTTAGAGCCCAGATACCACGTCGTGTCTATCGCTATGGAAACACTAGGTCCCGCTAGTAAAGGCACAAGGAGATTCATTAAAGAGCTTGGCGAGCGGATACAGGAGAACACAGGCGACCGACGAGAGAGCGAGTTCCGGCGGCAGTTGCTCTCGCTGGCGGTATGCAGAGGCAACGCTGCCTGTATAATCGGGTCAATGTTTTGAGAGGCAGAGACTGCTACCGAGATATTTAATTATATATTAATACATGTTCAGACCTCACAATTGTATGATGAGCAATAATAATAATAATAATAATAATAATAATAATAATAATAATAATAATAATAATAATAATAATAATAATAATAATAATAATAATAATAATAATAATAATAATAATATATAATAACTAATAGACTTAAGTGATCGAATACAAGCAAACACCGGAGATGCACGCGAAGGCGACTTTCTGAGGCAGCTGCTTTATTGGCAGTTTGCAGAGGAAACGCCGCGTCGATATTAGGCGCGATGGGCTGACGACAGCAAGAAAGAAACTATAAAATAATGAGGATACACATTTACACCTCACAACTGTATCGCTCTATGACATAATAATAATAATAATAATAATAATAATAATAATAATAATAATAATAATAATAATAATAATAATAATAATAATAATAATAATAATAATACTAATAATAATAATAATATAATAATAATAATAATAATAATAATAATAATAATAATAATAATAATAATAATAATAATAATGTTTTACATTTATATACAATCAACATCACATCCGGGAATACGCCCTTATTTTTTAGTTTGCCTAACTGAGGCAGAGTTTGTTCAAGTTTGGCAATTAAGTGATTTATGTGATTTCGGGACGTCAGCGAGGGACCATTTCTATTCAAATGCTTGTTGTATATTAGTATTGTCGAAATCACTTGTTATTTGTCGGTTTATACATCTTTGCCATGTAGTAAAAATGAACATTTTTGTTTTTTAATAAACCTGTGATTGAGCACAAATTTGAGATAACTCTACGTTGGCCGTTTGTATATGCAACATCACTAGTCCGATGTTGTAAGGAACGTGGGCAAAAAAGTGATGTCACCAGCAAACGCGATAGTCTTTAGAAGCGAGTTATAAATATTTGTATAGTGTTGGTGAGAGGCTAGTTCCTTGTGACGTACCGAGGTGCGGAAAGCATGGAGATTGATACATTATCGCCGTTTCTGGTGATTTGTACTCTGTCGCTTAAGTACGAATTAAAAAAATGTAATCGGACTTTTAGTGAAATTTTGTTATGTGAGTATACTGAATGTTATTATCTACCGAGTCAATGATTTTTTTTATCCAGCAATTATTTGATTGGACGTCCAGGCTTTTAGTTATATTTTATTGGAGATTAGTAAGAGCTAAATTGGTATTATATTCGCTACAGAAGCCACATAGCATTGGCAAACCTGATCATTGATAATTGATTCAAGCAATTTCCATTTAACGCAACTTACAGGTAGATAGTTTGTTATTTTTAGATTGCTGTAATTATTGTATATTTTAATTCTGCGGGGCATACCTTTGTGTAAAACATTAGCTGAAGATAGCTGCCAAAATATTTGAAATGTAGATTCTGTATTGCTTTATGATGTATTGCCGGAAATATGCGCTTGGCAGCCATCCACGTTTGCTTTAGGTTTACTTGGCTTTAGTATAATTGCCTCGAGGTTAACTGCATTGAATGTACATTTGTTAGCTACTACTCAAGTGTAAATATCCTTCCATTGCAGCTACACGAATTAGTAAATGATTGTATAGCCAATCTTATCCAGTCTAATATTATCTAGTCAATTGGGGGGTATATTTTGTCATTCATCTCGAAACATTACGCACTTTTTTGTCTTCATTTGAATGTGAATTCATTTCATTATGCGTTGCGGTACGATCTTCTCCGTGTTGTGGTGACTGCGGAGGTTGGCTGTCGAGTGTGAGAAGTGGTGGTTGGGATTGTCGCCCAGGGTCTGGCTGTTCCGTGTTTGCTTCGTGTTTGAGAGGCGGGCGGCGGGCTCCGAACCCTCTAAAGATGGGATACGGAGAAGGACGGGGACGAATTCAGAGTCATCGCGTCCGAACCATTGCGGAATATCCCATCCTAGCCAACGTTCCACGACCTCTGGAAGCGCGTCTCTCTCAAGCAAGAAAGCCCCTCATGCGACCTCCGCGACTCTAGCTTGGTCGTGTGCTCGCCCAATGGCTACTTACGGGTTGGTCGTCCACATGTGTCTGTGCGCTCCAGCGGCATCAGCGCTACAGTCCAAGCAGGCAGGCACCTCTCACCGAGAAGACGAGCTGACCAGTCAGTTCGATGAGCTCGACTGAAGTCGTCGCCCCCTGTCGATATCGATGCTGCGATTCCTGCTGCTGCTGCTGCTGTTGTGCAGAAGGCTCGGGTGGGTTTTTGCCGCGTTTCTTAGGCCTGGCTGTGTCATCAGTTGATGGCGGCGCAAACTGGCTAGTTGGGGGGGGGGGGGGTTGCAACTCAGGCTGGTGTCGGCGTTTCAAGCAAGATCAACGACGGTGACAACAACAACAACAACAATAACTACAACACAGGACCAATAAACGAAGCACTGGTAGACTCCGCTTCGGCTACACTCGAGAGTGTCCTGGAGGCGGGTCTTTTGCAGACCGTTATAAGCTGGTGTACTTGACTGGTGATTCATTCAATTGGTCTACACACCAGCGACTCAGGCTGTTAGGTTCGTGCGCTCCTCAGTCAAAAAGACAACGAGTACCGAGAGGCACGTTCGTGTGCAAACCAGCGCTGTGTGCTTCTTTATTGGTAAGATAAATATACCGCCTAGAGACCTACTAAGGTCATTGGCGCATACTCCTTATATTGCGAATATAGGCTATCTCATAACCGGCGAATGGCTAAATGCGACTACCTCGGTTGGAATTGTAGTTGGAATTCGATATTTGAAATGTCGAATTCCATTTCAAATGTCTTTCCTAGAAAGCCTACGAGATCGCACACATGGCTAGCGCATCGCATCGATCAGTTCATTTACGTGACACGCTTTGACCTCCTGCCAAACAAAGGAAACGATTAAGTGAAAGAAACTGCCACCAGTTTTGATACATTGAAGAGAAGACACGTCAAAAGCGCCCGAACTGTCCAGTCCTAACCGCGTTGTCTTCCACCAACACATATCTGTAGCGACTCGCCGCAAGTTACTGGATTTACCATTGGATTTCTACCGCACCTACTGTGCAG
>QVRM01002210.1:0-43204 GCA_003439945.1 Dermanyssus gallinae
GAAAGTGTCACTTCCGTTCCATTGAGCTTCAGCATTTGAACCTGCGTGGCCCTTTTTGGCAGAGTGAAACAACATGAGTCCAGTTTTGGTTGCACTTATCACCAGACCAAATTTTTCAAACCCAAGAACAGCATACTCTACTACTTTGCATAGCCTTCTGTACGTCAGCCTGTATCGCAGATGGTTGAATACAAAAAAGTAAGGTCGTATCATCAGCATAGACGATGGGCGTACAGGACCCTTCTGACGCGATCTCTCAATAATGAAGTTGATCAAAAGGATAACATAACGGTCTAAGATTGACCTTTGCGGCGTCCGGATGTTTCGTTCTTCTAAGGGCGATTCAAACAACCTACCTTTACCGCCTGCTGCTTCTCCGCTGGGTATGGCCTAAACCAAGACACAGCAGTGCTATCACAACCAAGTTTTTCGAGCATATGTAAGAACAACGAATGATTTACACAGTTAAAGGCGACAGAAACATCCAAATGACGCCAAGGCAAAGTTGGTTTGTCCTGGAAAGACTTTGCGATCTCCTGATATAGATGAGCGAGGGCAAGCTCCGTTGAGCGTGCCTTACGAAATCCAAACTGATTCCTTGAAAAGAAACCAATCGAAACTAAGGTGCCCCTCGCACCTGGACTTAAATACTTAATAGACTACAAATAGCTTTGAGAGGTAATCCACTGAATTGGTCGGTAATTATTCGGATTTTTGCGACCGCCCTTAGTTTTAACTAGGGAATAATTGTGGACACCTTTAGTCTAGCGGGAACAACACCAGTAGTCAGAGAACGGTTTATAGTATGCTCCAATGGACGAGAAAGAGTGACGGAGGACAGCTTTAGCAATCGGTCTGGGATTCCTGCAGCCCCAGAAAGCCTTCGTAGATTCTAAACGTCTCTGTACCTCCGGCGTACTTACTGGCAAAATGGTGATTTAGCTCCGTCACTATATCCAGACCCAGTTGGGTCAGTCGCAAGCCCTGAACTGGCTTCCAGAGTAGTGGGAAGTTCCACCGACTTTCTGGCTCTGCCACACGAATCATTAATGAAGTTCCAAAAATTGGAAGTGTCACCCTGGAGTTGCCTAAAGCACGTTTATAAAAATTAGCTTTGGCGTCACGCTTGTAGTGCTAAAACTAATGAGAGTCATCACAAGGCACATGGTATAAACACTATACAATAGTCTTTACCCGCCAATGGAACCGGTTAAAAAAAATACATTCGTGACCGACAAATCTGAACGGGATTGTGCTTCGGGGGCACACGCGTGACGAAATTGAATTAACAAAGCTGAGTCTGGTTTTTGCGGTACAGAGAAGTAGGAGCCGGATGTTGTTTCCGCGTGACACAACAAAGGCCTCCGACTTTTATCTCGAATTAGTTGGATTAGAAGGAACAGAGGGCGTTGACAGACACTGTCAAAGCATTTTCAGCCGACCGGCAGAGGAAGTGGCATCGGCGACATTCGAGTGTCCCTTACAGTGGGAACCTCGTGCACATAGACCAGAACGGGTCTGCCTATTACGGATGATAAGCTGTTTGCGGTAGGCGCCGTAAAAGTGGCAGAAGGAAGGAATGAACGGAACTTGAACAGGAGTAATAGACTCGCTGGCAAAGGGCTCGACAGGGCCCGCCACGACTGTGCGACTGCAGCGATACGCAAGTGTAAGAGATGTAGGATAACGAGATTCCCTAAGGTTTTGAAGTCTTTATATCCGATTCCCAATTCCTTAACAACAGGAAGTTCAGTAGGGAGCTCTGCAAGGGGACATGGCAGAGATCTCCGGTCTTCGGCAGTTGACATTCGGCCAGATACTAACGAACGGGAAAATCTGGCGATGCCAGAGAACGAGCCTGAAAGAGTTGACATTGAATCAACCACAAGAGCAAACAGAGATCCGCCGGCAAGCGGCAACATTACTGTGGCTCTACCCCTACGACAGTGGGTACAACCCCGAGGCGGGAGAGTTGTTAAAAGCAGGGGGGAGCAGTCACGTTCGATTTTGACGCGGGGTCGAGGGCGAGATAAATCGGACATCGATCGGAGATTCCAGCTGTTTTTGGTCAGCCTACACAGCCATAAGGCCACACCCTCGCACACGCACACACCCACACTCACGAACACGCAACATACAAGTGATCTATTATCTTTCTGCTATTTCCATTGGCTTTGTGCATTCACAGCTGCACTAGCAACGACGGCACACGGTCGCATATCAACAACGAAGGCGGCGGCAGTGCGTGTTTGAATCCAGCGCCGCAGCAGGCGCAGCCATTGAGAGCCGCCAGCCAGTAGCGACTGGAGACTGTAGACGGTAAACTCTGCTGAGGTGGTTGGTTGGTTGCTTGGGGCCGGGCCGGGCAAGGCAGGTCGTATCGCAAAGCACGTCGAACGAACAACGTTAGCGAGCGCCAGTCGCGCCAGGCAGGCGGGCCTTCGAACGCTGGCCTTTCCGGCCTTGTGGTTGTCAGTCCCTCGTGGACCGCCTCGTGGACCCCACGTTCGTCTCGTGTGACATCGCCGGCGCCGACGCTGCTGCTGCCGCTGCCTCCGCCTCCACCGTCGCCGCCGCCGCGTGCGCCCACTACCTATTCCGATGTAAGCGTCATCACACCTCGGCTCTCATTCGAAGTCCAGCAAAGAGGCGTCGCGCGTCGAACAACCCACTGCGCTGCGGACCAAGCAACATACGCCCGATAAGCTCCTGTCACGGTGCGACTACAACGACAGCACCATCGCCTCCGACCTGAAGAGTCAAGCTAATAGCTTCGTGGGTATGCGGACACAGCGACATGCGTTGCTGCACAATACTTATTTTGTTCCGTTAAATTAGCGTTCGTTTTGATTGTAATTCCCTCTCTCTCTCTCTCGCGCTCCTATCTTCTTCTTCTCTTTTGTCTTTCTCTCTTTCTACCTGCCTACGTATCTATGCATTCCTCGGCAGAAGGAGCCCTATATGACCTTATTATCAGCTAACTAGGGTCAATGACGTCGGTCAATCAATGCTACACAATCACATTTAGCTAAGTGAACGATCAGTCGATCATTCAATCGACCACATAACTTCAGCTAACAAGGATCGCTTGGCTCGATTCCTGTTGTTGGTCGAATTTTGTTTGAGCGATGCTCATTACGAAAAGATAGTAAACCATACCGCTGCTGAGAGTCAGCGGCCATGCTGCCACAAGGACTGTTGGAAAAACGCTAGATATCTTAAAATGTCTGGCCCTCGGTGCATTGAAGGTACACCTCAGGTTAAGTGACAGGAATAAGGCCGTCCTTGTTCCGTTTCCGTTCCGCAAGAAACGTTTCTGGTGGACCTTCCTTAAGAAGCTGAAAGACGACCCCTGGGGCCGCCCCTATAAGATGGTTAGGGGGTTTCCCGCTTTAAGGGGTACAGAGATGCTCTTTCAGCGACAGAAGAGGCGCGGAATGCAATCGAAGCGTTCTTCCCCATCACCCACGCTTCGATTGCGCCCCCTACCAGGGGGGAGATGATCATTCGAAACCCACTTTGTATGAGATGCAGGATGCCGCGACGCGCCTCAAACAGGGAAAGGCCCCGGGCCCAGAAGGTGTCTCGGTTTCCGGGGTCTCGACCCTAATACAGGCGTTTCCAGAAACAGTAGCGACTGCAGCGACGGGGGTGCTTTAGTCGGGCTCTTTCCCTGGGGAGGGGAACGGCCTGCTGTCAGACGCCCAGCACGTGTTTTGCAAAGGTCACTTGACAATAGGCCATAAAGCAAATCCAGAGAACAAGTCAGGCAGCAGAAAGGCGCCGGGATAACGGTTAGGGGGGTAATTCAAAGTAAGGAGGGTGACGTTATAATTAGAATAGAGGAGAGTGAAAAGGGCGCAGGAGAAAAAATGGCGGCGGCCATTCGGGAATCTGCAAAGATGCAGGCCGACTGCCGTGAGCTTAACCAGGGGCAGACCATCGCCCTGTGGGGGATTGACCCACGTTTGGACAGGTCGAAAGGGAACTGCAAAAGGCCTTGCAGCTTCCGGCCGGGGCCAAGATCACAGCTACCGAGCCAAGGCTCGGAAGAGCTGAAGTTTGGTACGCACTGGTTACGGCGTCCCCATCGGCGGCAAGAGCCATAAGCTCCCGCAAGACCCTCAAGCTGGGCTCGAGGTGGTGCAGACCTGAGGAGTGGATTAGGCTCCCCGACTGCTACAAGTGTCATAGGCCGGGCCATAAGGCCCAAGACTGCAAAGCAGAGAGCCAGGTGCCTCAGGTGTGCCATAAATGTGGTGAGCCTGACCACCTGGTAGCCAATTGCAAAGCAACGACACCAAAGTGTCTGGTCTGCGGAATAGAGGGGCACCGAGCGGATAGGATGTCTTGCCCGGCCTATAGGGAGCAAGTCGAGCAGCGGCGGGAGGCTCGAAGGGGCGTCGCCAAAGGACAGGTAGATGGCAAGGAGACCCAAGTAACGCTCAAATAACCAAGAAGAGCAATAAAAAGAGGAATAAAGACAAGGGGGCTGAGATTAAGAAGACAACCGTTATCCCAGCAGGTGACGGAAAGGGTGATTGGAACTTAGTAGGTAGGGGCCCTTCATCCGACCAATGTTAAAGATACTTCAGGTAAACCTAAACCGCTGCAGGGCGGCGCATGACATGCTCGATGAGATAGTACGCAGAGAGAACTCGACGCCAAGATTCTAGTGGCTGAAATAGACGAGGGTTGCAAACGACTTAAAGACACGGTGGGGGATGAATATCAAATAATTAACATACTCTCTACAGCATGCGAGAAAGCTGCTCCCTCACAACACCACGGGAGCCGCCACCCTCCCAAATACTGGTCGAACAAAGGGATCGCAGTTGCCCGCAGGACTTGCATTAAGCTAAATATGGTTTTCACGAGAACACGCAGCTAGAAACCGAGGGGTGGGATTTTACGGGGAGCGAGAGACCGCAAGAGCTGAATCCCAATTGACGGAGTACAAGGCTGCTCGATCGAGACTCCGAGGACTCATCGCCAAAAGTAAAAAACGCTCGAGCGGAGAAAGAGCTGATAGACGGTGGAGAGCAAACTCCGGAGACCTCCCCCGAAACTCCCCCCGGATGTGCTGCGGGAGACTGTATCCGGTCTTTTTCCGGAGGCGGAGACCGCAATCTGGTGGACGGGTTCCGAGAGAAACCTCGCGATTAGGGACGGGGGGTCGGGGAGGGGGTTCTTATGGCTGGAGATTGACCGGGTAGGGGTCTTCTATAGCTGCTACTTCTCTCTCAACAGGGAGGAGGAGGAATTCGAAGAATTTCTCGAGGAACTTGCCCAGAGCGCGGGGGAACATGCAGGTAAGAGGGTAGTGAACACCGGGGATTTTAACGCAGCCAGCATAGCATAGGGTAGCCGAACCACAACTAGACGGGCTCAAACTCTACAGGAGTGGATGACGCATCATACGTCTATCTGCCTGACTCTTACGAAGAGATCTCTGCACTGCCTCTCTCAAATGATATGAACCAAATGAAGGGTTACCCAAGGGGTGACATCTTCGCGGTATCTCCCCTAAGTTAGGTTTCCTAAAATATAGTGATTAAAGCAATCTGTCTAAAATTCGAGAGCTTCCGTTATGCATTGATTGAAAACGTATCTTATTGAGAAATATAAAGGGTTACACAAAAAGTGGCATTCTCACGGTATTTCCCCTAATTCAGGCGTATTTAAATATCAGCCCTGAAAATGTGTTTACTTATCCTTTAAAGCTTGCTGCACTTGAGATATGATAGTGTGCACACACACACACCAAGCACCGCTTGTAGTGCATCGTTCTGAGCATTCTGGAAACTATGCGAGACTGCCATGTACGCACAACTGCAGACTGCAGTACAATACCTTAGCACATGCTCTATGAAAGCTTGAAAGTATGAACTGTTAGAAAAAAGGAACATTAGCGGCACGTCATCTCGACAAGCGTCAATTGCCGTTCGACCTTTCAAAGCAATTCGATCTGTTAGGAGCGACTGTCTTAGGTCTCCTCTGAAGAGAAATCCCAAAAACTGTTGCGGATCTGATCACTTCTAGCGAACCATATATCACTATTTTGCGTACCTCTGCGGGAATGTGTAGGTGCACTAAATGCAACTGTTTTTATTTCGAGCTTTAGACCAAGCGATGAGGGTGTCGCCGACATTCTATACAGGGTCACATTCATACCCGCGCGGCTAATACGCCGGTCACTGCTGATAGTAGCATTGGCTCAGCAGCTGATCGAACTAGTGCCGTTGTTGGACAATGCGGCTGCAATGAGTACGACGCGACGTTTCTGAGAGGCTTCAAAGAATGTCTCCTACACGGTCGGTTCCGGCAGCGGTATTGGTACCAAGTGCCCCTCACTCTCTCTTCAAATTCCGGGTTCCTCCTCCACTTTGACAGGCTCGGTATGGCACTACTACCCTTATCTCGACTGTGTGTGCAAGGCTGTTTCGGTTCGCAGGTTCTCTGCGCGAATCCTCCAGTATCGCGTGTTGTCGCGTGCCAGCCTAGACCGTGTGTTTGGTTTTGCTCACAGTTCCCGAAGGGCGGAGCATGCATGTATCGGTAGTCGATTTTCTAAAAAAAAAAAGCATTTAAGTTTGGCAATGTTCTGGGCCTGTAAAGTCCTTCGTGATGTGAAAGGCAAAGGCTTCCGCGGTGCCCAATTAAAGTCGAAATTTAGGGATGAAAATTCGGGTACAGGGGGCCGGGTCAGCTTTTGAGCGTGAGATGGCCCATTCCTAAGCATTAAGGGTCTCTGCCCGTGCACGGTTGAAATTCAGATTACGGTAAGAATGGCAAAGTGAGCGTGATCCTGCTAGAAGATCCCAGAGCAGCTGCCAAGGTAATACGAGTAGCTCTACTGGGTCTTGCCGGAATGCTACCGTAGGACCTGCTGGTCGGGGAAGGAAGCGATTAATTACTTGACGGGCATCTATATCTAAGCACGGCTAGAGAGGGCACTGTGGGTGCTTGGCAGGACGAGTGAAGCACCTGGACGGTCGACAGGCGGACCCTGCTGACGCAGAAACTGGTTCCGGACCTTCGGCCCCGGTACAGCTGCCGGCATGGAGAACTATCGTACTACCCACTTTAGTGTTAACGGGATACGGACAGTTTCTGGTGTACACGGAAGGTATAAAAAAGGCACAACCGACATATGTGTCCTGTGCGACTCGGAAAAATCCGACGACATCGAGCACCCGGCGTGCGGCCTTCACAAGGGCGCGCTCTGCCGCGTTCGGGGATGTGCAGGGTCTCCGCCTGACAAAACGAATTACCCATATGATGACAACTCCCGAATGCTAGCTATACGGTGCAATTACTTGGATAGCATCATGGATTTAGACAAATCTTGAAATGAAAAGATATGAATATTTAAGCGGCGCCTGCAAAAAGGCGGTCGAGGTAAAAAGCCGAGGTAGGGCGGGCTAAAGTATCTGGGCACTCATTGACGCACCTCCTCAGGTTGGAAGAGCCTGACATTTGAAGGGGTTTGCCGATTCTCATACTAGTCACCGATGACTGCCAGTGACGCAGGCCTATCACGCATTTCAGTGACCTTAAAAAAGTATAGCCTTCCAGTAAGAGTGTTAGCAGCGTTTCGTACGTCAAGTGGTATGAGCAGTACAAAAGCACCTGCTTTAAAAGTCGCCGTCAGCCGTTCGGCCGCGCTGCAAAAAAGATGATTAACGGGCTCCGTGATATATCATGGCAAATGGTAGCAAGACTGACTGTCCGAGAGGACATGCGTGAACCTGATCTTGTCATTAAGTCGTTTCAGCAGAACGTACTGGTATCTAGTTTGTCTCCACTACCACCCAGCTCTCTTGGCCGTCCTTTAAAGAGAATGTCCTCCTACTTACGCGTGTCTTCTTTTGCTAGAACGAAGGGCCCATCTTTATATTCGATTTAGAGAGATTGGTGGCTGGGATTGTCATATCCCGTACTTCCTTATTAACAGTGTGCGCGGGTGCTGCATGAGCCACCTGCGTCGCAGAAGTGCGCCCACAGAAGTGGCTTCATCGCTTGTGGGGCAGTCACGATTACATACCAGATGAGAATTCTCTTAAGTTGGGGCTCTAGGAGCCGAAGAGCTCCATTGACATGAAAGGCCAAAAGCCGGCCTCAAAATTCATTCAATCACCTTCGTCTGTCAGAAGGTCAACAACCCACAAGGGTGTTATCTTCTGAGGAGCCATTGAAATAATCTTGCTTGCATCCACCATAGTTCCGCCAACGTCTCGACGCGTGCTCCAGGTGCGTGGGCACTTGGGTTTGAATATTTTTAAGGGTGTTTATGGAAACGTGCTTCTGTCTGGCCATAATTCAGGCGGTCGAGCAAGCGGCGAGGCTTGTCTTGGGGGATTCCGAAGCCGTTGGGGGGAGCACTCGGAGAATTGCGCCCCCTTGAAAATACTTCTAGCGAGCCACATCTCGCCGACCTTACTCAGATAACCATCTGTGTCCTCGACATAAGCGATTCATGCCAACTGGGCATGACGTAAAGCAAATTTAGCCGCGTCCAGCTGCAATAAACACACAACCACTTTAATGAGAACCTTTTAGATAAAGTTTTTATTCCTCTGCGCGGCTTAGTCATTGCTACCACAAGAAATCGCTGATTTGGTGAAGAGGCACAGGATCACCAATAGTTTTCCATGCCATTCCTGTCTGCTTTTTTAAGCACCGAAGCCAGCGGCAGACACTATTGCTGTGCGCGCTTGTGCCTTTTAGTGAGTAGCAAAAATCGGAGTTCCGTAATGTGTGTTATGGTGAGAGAGACGTACTGCAGCGCCTCCGCTGGCCAGTTTCTATTAACAAGAAATATTACCTTATTGTAAGTGCGAGCTCCCCGCGCATCGTCCTGTATTCCCCTAAGCCGTTGTCCACCCTCCTCCTGTGCGGCTTTTTCTCACTGGTGGTTGCAAGATCACGGCTTCTATCTTAATTTTTGCTCGAGATCCTCCTAAGTTGACTCTTTTACTATTTTGCCGCTTTGTGAGGCCATCATCCGACCTTATCCCCTGTGGGTCCAGTAGGGATTCTAAAAAGGTCCTGGAGCCCGAGTTGGGGCCAGAGGCAATAACTCTCGGTCCTTCAGCTATTCGTAAAATTTGCCGGGCATATCTGTGCCTTTGCACGCTGCCGTATATGCACGTTAATACTTGCACGATTGACCGGATATTGCGCGTTATGCTTAAAGAAAAGGGATAGAAGCAGAGCCCGAAGTTTGGAGAAAATAAAATTAAAGTGGCTTGACTTATACAGCCGAGCCTTAACTGCATTATATAGTCGAAGTAGGCTTAATGATGCATAAATTTGCAAAAAACAGTAGCAATTTAACATTGAAACGATGATCCTAGATCTAGGGGTAACATAGTCAAATTTGCAACTAAATTGATTTATGTGGAGAACACTATAACAAAAAAACAACTGTAGAACACTGTAACAGCCAATGCAAGCATTTTTTGAAACCATGTAGGAAGTCAAGTGGAAAGAGCAGTTCAAGCGGCACGAGTAAATAAACGCCGCTAAAAAATGCTGTCAATATATGCCGCGTCCTCCTTTTTTTAGCATTTAGGCAGAAGCAATGGCAAAATACTGATTAACAGTTTTATGTGAAGGTACATCTACAGTTACTATATAGGGTTTGATTTTCTTCATGCAAACGGTTTAGAATTCGGATAGCTCATACCTTGGAAGGGGGACTCTAATAACACATTAACTTCTGTCCCGATAGGTTTATCTAGGACGAGGCCGTCCGAGTCCTAGGTTAAGTGGAGTGACTAGGCAATTTTTTTTCTTTCTATCCAATGCTAAGTATCTGGCCTAACGATTCCCATTCTTATGTTCACTGTTGCTTAAGTGTCTGTCTACTACTTGGTGTATAGTGTTAGTATATACAAGAACTCGCATCTTCCTCTGCTAACATGACGTTGGCTGCCTCACGGAGCGTATAATTTCATCGAGTACACCCATCATAGGCTGCTCCAAAGGACTCATCAAACTTGTCCTTATTAATGTTTTAATTGTAACCGTCGTTTATTTCAACGTGTTTCACTTGTATAAAATTACATCAATTACATAAAATTACATCCCCACTGTACTAGCACGGACAGAAAGTAGTATCGGAAAGCATCCTATGTGCGTGTATATATGTATGCATGTTCGTACTTATTAACACCGGCTGGGTAAGTGTGTATATTCAGGGTGTTACATCAGGATGTTTCGACACAACCACTAATCTAGCATCTTTCCTAGTTCTGCTATGGACCGAACCGCCAGACATACTGCAGTATGGTAGCTATCACATTTGCATCGACGTTTGTCCTGTGGGTCATGGAAACCCTCCACGTTGTACAGAACGTGATAAAATCCGTGGGTTGTGAAGGATGTAATTAGATGCCAATCCTACACTCCGCTAGCCCTCCACTCAGTGTTCCTTATTGCTACTGTCCAAAAAATCCCTATGTCTACCCCACTAATTTTAGCTTGTCAGTTCTGCATATAAGCGTCAAAAGCGTACGTTGTCTTTAGACTCCACGTTCTGGCAGATCCTCTGTCAGCAGTGGGCCACCTTCCAGCACGTGGACCACCCTATTTCTGCACGCATTCGAGAGCGGAAAACCACCTTTAGAAATAAAAACCTTACCCCATCAATGAAAATCAATATATATTTATATATTCCACCGTTGACAGCTTTCAGAAAGTTGAGCTTATTGAAAGGTCTACTTTCTGATTGTACGAAGATGACCCCATGCGATTGCTATGTTATTTGTCTAAAAACCTGTAGAACTATCTCTCCGGAGCGAGATATCAGAGCAATAGTGATGTGATATGCGCTGCACACGGGTACTCTGGGTCACGCTGTACGGTTCAAGCCAGGCCGAGCGCTTAAAGTGCCGACCCCAACAAAAGACGTGGTAAAGTGTGGGACCGAGCGTTTGCCGCCAAATAGGTTTATCCCCATACGCGTCCTTGCTCTTTGGCGGTCGAACGTAGGTTTCATCGGCAGAAGTACCAGGACGGCCTCGTACAGCAATGACATTATATAATTCACTCGTCATGGTGCCAGGGCGCTAACCCTCTGATGATGATGGAATACAGAGGAACTTCAACGGATGCGTCTTGTGCTGACACCTCTTCAGATGTTGTAGTGCGCGGCATAGAATCCCGAAATGTCAAACGATTGCCCAGGCATTCGGAATGAGGAGCGCTAAAATCCAAACGCAAATGTGCCATGATCTGCGTGCTCTGTGTTCCATGGTGGCATTCTCGTTAGTCCGTGCCGTTTCTCGATCAACACTGACTTGCACCCAAAAATCTGGCCTGGGCAAAGGGCCTCTCTCTACAAGGGAGCTAGAAGCAAACAAATTATTCAACCTAAACATTTCGGCACGACGAGCACTATCCATACATCTTAGGCTTTGATTAGAGTCCCCCTACACCAGTCTGCGCTTTTGGGTCGAATCGGGCGCCGTTTTGAACTAGTAGCCCATAAATAAGCTCTCTTAAACGACGAAACACCGGTGTTCCTACTCGCCCACGCAATGCACCCGTGCGGGGAAGCTGCATAAAGCGCTTTCGGTGCCAGAAACTTCACACTAGCGACGTAACGGCGACGAACAACGGTCTATTGAAACCTATATTAGAATCGCAGATAATATGCAACAAACTCACCTCATATACATAGAAAATAGCTAACGATATACGCTTCTACGTGTGGCACGCTAAGCTTCGACGGCCAGCGGCGTCGTCGTCGTTGTCATCGGTGTCTCTGAACTGTTACGGCCGTTGCTGAGAAAGTTCAGCGTCAACGGATGCGTTTTATGGTTATTGCCGCCGCTGCAGCTGCTGATGCTGTGCGAGCTTTTACTACTACTGCTACTACTAAAGTGACTGCTACAGCACTCGAAACGGTTGCTACTTCCCATGCGTTAGATATAATGTGTTCCGCTCAATAGGCGAAAACTGATCAAACAGAGTAAACGCTTAGTTGCTACTCGTAGATTGATTACGGTCGACTACCGTGACCGACTTTGAACTATATCTGCGGTCGAACGAAGCAGGCAAGGTTAAAGCGCCGCTACCACTACACATCGACGGTGATAGATCTTTTTTTTATTTTTATTTTATTGGACCGGCCACACTGGTGGCACGGCAAATTTATTTGAAAACCAGCGGAAATGTTTTTCACTTTACTTCGCGGTTTGTTGGTGTAGTTGTAGGTATGATGGTCAGCTCCCTCTTTCTCTCTCTCTCTCTCTCCCTCCGTTTCCTATCATACTCCAGGTCCACTTTCTTCTGCATGATCTTCTCTATCATCTGTGCTCCCCGTATCCACATTTTCTCATCCTCGCACATCCTTGCAATTAGTTCGTCCACTGCTCTAGCCCCGCTCTGGAAGATGTTCGCCGATGTTCGTTGTTCTTCGAGGGCTGGGCAGAAGCAGACTGTGTGAGTAACATCGTCCACCTCTCCCGTCTCGCATGTTACGCACTTTGGGTCTTGCGCGATCTTAATCTTGCAGAGGTACGCCTGGAAGCAGCCATGGCCCGTCAGGACTTGTGTCAGGTAGTACGTTGTCTCCCCGTGGCCCCTGTTAAACCATATGGACGGTGATAGATCTTGATGAAGTAACAAAAGCTCCTTAGCAGCAGTAGGACCAATGGCCATGACTTTGCTCGTAACGTAGAAAAGTGAGCATTTATGCATATATATATATATATATATATATATATACATACAGGTAGTTCTACAAGTTCTTAAAATTAGCTTTTCAGAATTCGAATTTTTTCGCGCTTTCACCGCTATTGGAAACGGCAACTTTTCGAATGCTAGCAGTCAAAATATGATGGTGATTGGCCGTTGCGATTTCGTTTGATCGCTTTTCCCGTGCAACGTATCGGCGTGATTTTGAAAAATTGAGAAAAAAGAGTTTCGAGTGGTTATCAAGCGTTTTTATTTCAAAAGTTGGAATGCGACCCAAGTGAAAACTGAGTTAGACGAGGTGTACGGTGACTCTGCGCCATATTTTGCCACTGTTTCCAACTGGATTAATGAGTTAAAATAAGGTCGCAGGAGCACCGAGGATGAACTACGTTCAGGACGCCCAAAAACGGCAACTGATGAGGAAAACGTGCGGAAAATCGTTGCCGCAGATAAGCGAGTGAACATTAAGGAGATATCGGAGGCCTTGGGGATCAGTTTGGGTAGTGTGCATTTCATCCTGCACGAGAACTTGAAAATGAAAAAACTCAGAGCAAAATGAGTGCCGCATTTGCTCAACCAAGGCCAAACAGACGCGCGTGTTTCCGCTTCACAGCGAAATTTGGCCAAGATGTCGAAAAATCCGTCGGATTTTTGGCGCAGATTCGTGACCGCCGATGAAAGCTGGGTCCATCACTACACTTCCGAGACCCAAGAAGCATCTCGCCAATCGTGTGCACCTGGTGAAGGATCTCCGAAGAGGGTGCGGACAACGGCATCGGCCGGAAAGATGATGGCTACGGTTTTTTGGGACCAACGTGGAATAATTCTGGTCGACTACCTTGAGAGCGGTAAAACGATCACGGGAGAATATTATGCAAGACTGTTGGACTGCCTGAAGCAAGAACTCATCGTGAAACGGCCCGCTTTGCAGAAGAAGGTTGTCCTGTTTCACCAGGACAATGCTCCCGCACACAAATCGCGGCAAGCAACGGCAAAACTGGCCCAACTGAGATTCGAACTTATTGAACAACCTTCCTATTCTCCAGACCTGGCCCCTCTGATTATTTCCTCTTCAGACATTTGAAGAATCGTCTCGGTGGAAAGCGTTTTTCTAGCAATGAAGAGGTTACAACTGCTGTCAATGCCTATTTTCAGTCTAAAGACGCAGAATTTTACTCAAGAGGTATAAATGCTCTGAAATCTCGGTGGGAAAAGTGTATTGAGCTTCTCGAGAAGTATATCAAATAAGAAAAAATTAAAAACAAGATTTGGAAAATTCTTGGTTTTTATTTTAAAAACTTGTGGAACTACCTGTATGTGTGTGTATACCATTTGATTGGTCGTTTTATGTCACAAATGTGTGCGGTCGCATAAGTGTAAAAAAATATAAAAATAAAGCTTTGTCAATTTGGGCGAACTTAAGCGAAGTCTCACGTCACAGTTCTCTGGCCTTGACTTCAGCGTTCCCCAACTCTCGGCCTTCGCTTTACGATAAACACTGGGGCCGTGTTATACGAGTAGATGTTCACTCCTTGGAATGAGGGCGCAGTCGGTTTCCCGTATGTGCCATGCCTAGAGCGTACTGTAGGCTGTCGTGTGTTAATTGTGCCAATCATGGCGGCAACAACAAGAACATCGACGACGACCACAACATTAACAACAACAACATCATCATCGACGACGACTACAACATTAACAACAACAACAACAACAATAACATTATCGACAACAACAATAACAACAACAACAACAACAACAACAACAACAACAACAACAACAACAATGGGAGCGGTGACAGTGACGACGCCAACAACAGCAATGCAGCGGGGGAGCGGAGAGCGACCCCTAGTGTTGTGGTTCGGCGCGGCCACTTCGGCCTGCCTCGTTCCCTCTTGGCTCAGCAGCTCTGGCCATACTTTCGTTGCTATTTTGTTGGAGCGTTACAATTCGTTTGCTTTGGCGCTTCTCCGCTGGTACCGTGTAGCCGCCGCCGCCGCTGCCGATGCCACCACCGCTACTTCCACTGTCGTCTTCTTATGCGCACTTCCTTTCGGCGTAGCTTATTTATAGCTTTCAGATTTACGCGCCTCGACGACGACGGCGGCGATAACAACAGCAACAACGACAACAACAATAGCAGCTATAGCAACAACAATAGCAGCAGCAACATTAGCAACAACAACCCAACCGTCGCGTTGGCAGCGTCTATACCGCACGCCAACGAAGCCTTGGGTTGAAGATGAAGTGAATGCGACGAACTCAACGAAGAGGGGGCCGGGTAGGCGAGCGCCCCTGTGTCGATGATGGTTTCGGCGGAAAACCACGTCAAGTCAATAGGACAACGATCATTACCACTACGACAACTACGACGACGCCATGAAGGAATGAGCTGCAGGAGGAAATCGTGGGAACAACGGTGGAGGAGTGGAATGGCGGCAGCGCCAGATTTTCGCCGCTACTACCAGTTCTTTGTCGCTCATTCGTCTTGTTGCCGTCAGTAGTAGTGGCTGGTAAGTTGGCTGGCTGAATTTGTTGGGGCGACACGATCGGCAATCCAGAACGGCGTACGTAGCAAGGCAATGTTGGCGGCCAAGGGCGAGAGGTGTAGCTAGCAGCTAGCTACCTGACTCATTGTATCCCCGTTCCTCTTTCTGGGAATAATGTTTTGAATGACTACTAACTAACTAAAGAATGTGTTCCTATTTTTCTTACATAACATACCATTTCTTCTTATCCTTGCCGTCGTCGAGTTTCTTCAAGCCGTCACCTTGGCTTTCCGGCGATGGTTGTAACGACGTGGGCTTAGCTGATTTTTGGCATGCATAACGACGGTAAAGTAACCTATCATCGCTTGACCTTAGGCCGTAGGCTGCAGTGACAGCCTACGGCCCTCGGCGGCGACGATGACAGCGTCCTGATGCGCTCGTGGTATTCATCGGTAGTGGTCTTGGTGGGCATGGCTTTGCTGCTGCTGCTGCAAATACTACAATAACAATTACTACTACTACTACGAATGCACCGCGGCTCTATCGTATGTGGCGAGCGCCCCCTTTTTACAAATTTCCTTCTTTCGGTGGGTTTCCTTCTATTACTATTATAACACGGCATGAAACCTTCTCTTATTCCTTTCTGGGGGGTCGTGCTGACTGCTGACGAGCTGCTAACTCGTTGACGGACTGGCTGGCGACGACGACGACGTTCAATCCTGCCTGTTCCTTCCACTCCATCCACGATGCTCGCCGGGCTCATACGGCGTTTCTGCCCTTCGTTTTCCACTCCCGCCAGCCTCAGTTCCCCGGACGCCTTCCGCTCCTCGTCGTTTCTTTGCCCCAGCATTGAACACAGATTACCGTTCTTCTCGTGCCTCTTTTTGTGACCATTTCTCGCCTGCTATCGTTTTGCCCCCGAGGGTCTCAAGCCTCCAAGTTCGGGACCAAAAGCGTGTGAGTAACTGCGTTGCGGTGCGTGGGTACGCACGTCGGGCGACGGGCAAGCCTGTTCATCCGCCCGAAACAGGCCAGAACCTGGCGGAAAATTCAATTGGTTCGAATCTCTGCTTCATTGTCATTGTTGTCGTTGTTGTCGTCGTCATACGGTGACTCTTGGCAAAGCCGACTCTTGACTTTTCCAAGGCCCGGTGGTGGCCCTTTGCAATGGGTCGCTTGATCGCTTCGTCGCCGGTCGTTCACACTTCATGGCTACCCATCATTGTGCCCCCCATACGGCGACGCCGTCGCCACCGCCACTATTCCCTACTACCCTCATTGATGGAGTGCCACAGCGAGGGGTGCTGGGCGGGGGGAACGGGGGGGGTATATAACCGTGGAAGTCATAGCGATGCTGCTGATGCCGCCACTGCCGTTGTTGCCCTTACCACTGCCGCCGCCACCACCGCCACCGCCAAGCAGACGCGAAATGGTGCGCACAGTGATGACAACGATGGGGGGGTACAGCGTGAACCCCCGCCGGGGCTGTCGGGCAAGCTGCTTGCCCGACTGCCTGTCTGGGTGGCTAGCTCGACACGAGGCATCCATCCGCCGGCCGTAGAGAGACTAAGAACGAAATGAGATGAACAAAAAACCAATTGAGCCCGACTAAGTCTGTCTGGATAAGTCGACGACGTTATGAAATTGCCGCACACCATCACTTTACTATCTCCGAAATTCTCTCTCTCTTTCTCCATCTCCCCCCTCTTTTCCTTTTTCGTTCACACATACATAATCTTTCTTAACACTGCTGACAACGATCCGATATATATACATATATATTATATATATATATATATATATAGATATATATATATATATATATAGATATATATATATATATAGATATATATATATATATATAGATATATATACATATATATATATATATATATATATATATATATATATATATATAATATACATATATATATATATATATATATATATATATACATATATATATATATATATATATATATATATATATATATATATATATATATATATATACAGGTAGTTCAGTAAGTTCTTAGAATGAGCTTTTTAGAATTCGAATTTTGGCGCGCTTCCACCGCTATTAGGAACTGCAACTTTTCGTGCCAGCAGTCAAAATATTATGGTGATTGGCCGTTGCGATTTCGTTTGATCGCTTTTCCCGTGCAACGTATCGGCGTGATTTTGAAAAATTGAGAAAAAAGAGTTTCGAGTGGTTATCAAGCATTTTGTTTCAAAGGTTGGAATGCGACCCAAGTGAAAACTGAGTTAGACGAGGTGTACGGTAACTCCGCGCCATGTTTTGCCACTGTTTCTAACTGGATTAATGAGTTAAAAAGAAGTCGCAGGAGCACCGGGATGAACTACGTTCAAAACGCCCAAAAACAGCAACTGATTAGGAAAACGTGGAAAAGGTGCGGAAAATCGTTGCCGCAGATAAGCGAGTGAACATTAGGAAGATAGCGGAGGCCTTGGGGATCAGTTTGGGTAGTGTGCATTTCATCCTGCACGAAAACTTGAAGATGAAAGAGCTCAGAGAAAAATGGCTGCCGCATTTGCTCAACCAAGGCCGAAAAAACGCGCCTGTTTTCGCTTCACAGCGAAATTTGGCCAAGATGTCGAACAATCCGTCGGATTTTTGACGCAGATTCATGACCGTCGATGAAAGCTGGGTCCATCACTACACTCCCGAGACCCAAGAAGCATCTTGCCAATGGTGTGCACCTGATGAAGGACCTCCGAAGAGGGTGCGGACAACGGCATTGACCGGAAAGGTGATGGCTACAGTTTTTTAAGACCAACGTAGAATAATGCTGGTCGACTACCTTGAGAGCGGTAAAACGATCACAGGAGAATATTAGGCAAGACTGTTAGACTGCCTTTAGCAAGAACTCATCGCGAAACGGCCCGCTTTGCAGAAGAAGGTTGTCCTGTTTCACCAGGACAATGCTCCTGCACACAAGTCCCGGCAAGCATCGGTAAAACTGGCCCAACTGAGGTTCGAATTCGTTATTGAACAACCTTCCTATTCTCCAGACCTGGCCCCCTCTGATTATTTCCTCTTCGGACATTTGAAGAATAGTCTCGGTGGAAAGCGTTTTTCCAGCAATGAAGAGGTTAAGGCTGCTGTCAATGCCTATTTTCAGTCTAAAGACGCGGAATTCTACTTAAGAGGTATAAAAGCTCTGAAATTTTGATGGGAAAAGTGTATTGAGCATCTCGGGGAGTATATCGAATAAGATAAATTTAAAAACATGATTTGGAAAATTATTGGTTTTCATTCTAAGAACTTATTGAACTACCTGTATATATATATATATATATATATATATATATATATATATATATATGTATATATATATATATATATATATATATATATATATATATATATATATACAGGGTCATTCAGAGAGTTTAGTACTTCTTTCGAGGTTTGATAGAACTCGGCAAGAAAATAAGTTTTCCCTATGGAGGGAAGACGCGGAAACGTCTTGTTTAGGAGAGAGAGTGAAGTTTATAAAAGTAGTTTTTCTGCCTTTTTCTCCTACATAGTTGTGCGAAATCTCTGTTTGCGGGAGAACCAGTCAACGCATGAAGGAACCGATTACACCGGCGTGTTTGGAGGAAAATTGCACAACGGAAGACACTTTACTAACTTGCGTAGCAAAAAGCGAATACCCAGATTAAGGAAAGTCATGAAATGTCGATGTTTTACGTTAACGCCTTTTCATGAAAAATCGTAAAATTTTTCCATTGCGACCAAAAATGTACGTCCAAAAGACCACTCTCACGCAATAGCAATTTAATGCCCATTATTTTCGTACCAAGGTGATGGTGCTGCGTTACGTAGTTGTCAAGTAACTACGTGTTTTCGACAGTCATAGTTGTTATGTTTTACGTGCAAGTTTTCACGTTCAGAACCGTAAAAAATTGCCAAGACGTTTCCGCCCCCTCCTTCTACTAGGAAAATTTATTATCTTGTTAAGTTCTACCAAACCTCAAAATTTGTACCTAACTTTCTCATACGCCCTATTGAAATATGCATGCCTTCGCTTTCGATATGGCTATCGAAAAAGCTTAGTGACTTGACAACTACGTAACGCAGCACCATCACCTTGGTACGAAATGATGGGCATTAAATTTGCTATTGCGTCACAGTGGTCTTTTGGACGTACATTTTGGTTGCAATGGAAAAATTTTACGATTTTTCATGAAAAGGCGTTCACGTAAAATATCGACATTTCATGACTTTCCTTAATCTGGGTATACGCTTTTTGCTACGCAAGCTAGTGAAGTGTCTTCCGTTGTGCAGAATTTTCCTCCGAACACGCCGGTGTAATCGGTTCCTTCATGCGTTGACTGGTTCTCCCGCAAACGTAGATTTCGCACAAATATGTAGGAGAAAAAAGGCAGAAAAACTACTTTTATAAACTTCACTCTCTCTCCTAAACAAGACGTTTCCGCGTCCTCCCTCCATAGGGAAAAATTGTTTTCTTGCCGAGCTCTATCAAACCTCGAAAGAAGTACTAAACTCTCTGAATGACCCTGTATATATATATATATATATATATATATATATAATATACATATATATTATATATATATATATGTATATATATATATATATATATATATATATATATATAATATACATATATATTATATATATATATATATATATGTATATATATATATATATATATATATATATATATATATACATATATTATATATATATATATATATATATGTAAGTACACTAATTTTTATTAGATGGTAGAATTTAAGAAAAAAATATTTATATATATATATTTTGTGTATATGCCAGCCCCCTCCCCTTTTGTGAGAGTCCGATATGGATGGAGGGGATACTAAGTTTTCAATCTATTTAACGTAAAAAGTTTGACAGTATGTCTGTTTTCTCTACTAAACAACTTGTTCACGTGTGATGCGTTGATTTTGTTGGTCTAAAGTCAAAACTCCTTGTGTAGTCGTTTAACTTATCAAACGTCTAGGAGCGTTTTCTTGTTGATAAAATAACTGCGAAGAGCAAACTATGGTAAGCGGTTCATTTGCAATAGTTTAGGTATTATCTACTGAAGCAAAAATCACAAATTTTCTACTTTATAATTCTGAATATAGTGCATATAATTAGCAAAGCCGCTAATCCTGATTTTAACCACAATCCAAAAATGGATATTAATGTAGTCCTGCTATTTTTTGTTTGTTAGTGCAATAGTGGCTACTAGGATGAGACACTCATGTTAGATGCAGGTTTACAGCTTGCCACAAATGTTTTTTTGAGCAATGTTGATGCACGAGCAATATTGGTTGTATACGAGTCTGTGTAAACCGCTTTAGTTCGTATTTTTTTTAGCACCTCACAATTACTCTGCTATCATTTAGTTTCGAGTTGTACACATGTAAGTAAACAAGTAACTAAGGTTGGTGCTACCGTTAGTCGAAAAAACGGCGAAGAGCTCACTTTGGCGGCGGAACGCACAGCTTTGATTTCTTTAGGAAATGGTGACAACGACAATGCTTCAATTGCATGCTCTTCCACTTCGTCTTTGGCTCAGAAGGATGGCACCAACTCTCGTCATCAATGACGATCCGCAACTCCAAAAAAGCGGAGTCTTCAATATACCCCGAACATGTGTTGCAGTGCCCCCCCCCCCATACACCCTTTTGCATTTTGCTGAGCTTCTTCAGAACCCACTGCGTAAACACTTTTTGGTAACCCAAGTTGTTGTGCAAAATTGTCTCTACTGTTTCAAAACTGGACCCCGCCACACTGCCAACACTTGCATTAGGACAAGCCGATCACTTCTCATTAGGTCGTTCACCTTGTCGATGAGTTCAGCCGTGACAAACACAGTCTCCTTCGTATTCGGCCTTATCCTGCGATTAATATTGGCCGGCTGAATATATTCCGGGGTTTGAAATGTAATAACACCTCGCTGCCTCTCAATCCTTAAAATTTGCAATGGGAACGCCATGATGTCCTAACCCGTATTGCGTCAACTGAACGGAAGACACACGTACCTGCTATTTTTCTCTGTCATGCGCAGGTAGCCACGCCCTACAAATGTAACTGGCTAATGTTACTAAGTTCTTATTTCTTTCTTTCTTTATTTATTTTTAATCCACCCGTTTTTTTAATGCAGTTCTAGTTACAGTTGGGTATCATTCTACGTCATATGAACGTACACGTAAGTATGAACTAATTAATTAACTATTTTAAACAATGTCATTATAATGACTATTGTTCTTTGGTTAAAAGGTGTCTGAATGTTTTGCGCATTCAGACAGCTTTTAACCAGGTGTTGCGCTGGTTAGAAGCAGCAGAGAAACATATCATGCTTCTTTTTTACGCCTACTTATCTGCTCGTCTTTTATAAATGTATGGTGACACGGTTCCTTCTGCATTTAGCAAAACTAGTTGCAATGAAAGTAGACAACGGTAGCGTTCCTCAAACAAGTCTCAAGTAACGGCAACTTACCTGTACAACACAAAAGGTGTATTGAGATAGTTGTATCTTTGTGGTGACGTTTTTTTGTGGTGAAGAAGGATAAAATGCAGTTGCACACCGTCGTCAACGGGTGCATACCTGTCCAAAAACAGACAACACCTGATTTTTTTTCTGTTTTAATATGGGAAGCTCTGGGAATATATGATGCACATGCGCCGGCAGCGACAAGTGTGAGACTCACAAGCAAACTTAGTCCGAGTGCTGTCAATTCTCTGTGCATACTCTTAGGTTCAAGGATTAAATTTATTATTTTTATTTTTTTACTATATTATTATAAAATTTGTGTTATTACTTCGACACTTTCTATGTCGAGACCTAGAATTAAAATTATTTTTAAGGAAGTATTTTTTTAATTTTAGACTATTCTCCGTTCTCTATGGGCTTGATAACGCAGTAAGGCATATTTTCAATGCACAAGGGCTGGACATGTTGGGATATCTGGGTTTTTTCCTGCGGTCCTTATGGCAGTATGCCCGTTGAATTTTAGCGTTGATTTATCGTTCACTTTTAATGAGCATCGTTCCCAAAAATCAATTAACAAGGGGTCAAACCCGTGATACGCCGGTAAATGGCCACGCCCCCCCCCGCGTGGTCTGGGAATATAGCGCACTAGACCCCAAACCACGCCTCCACTTTCCAAAGTTGCCAACGTCAATACCTGTACGCACTAAACATCTCTCCCTTGAACTTCACTATTTACTAATCCGGCTCTTCACGCATACTTCTATAAGCTGCCAGGAAAAGTAGGGTCGTTAAGTTCTCTTTGCCTGACACAAATCACGTTTTAAGCTTTATTTTAGAACTTAAAGTACTTGTTATTTTACTATTCGTATCTGTTGCAAGAATTAGCGGTATATCCCACGCTTTGCATATATATAGTTTTCTGTTTCCACTTGTATGTACACTCATATCTGCTCACTATGTCACTTTGTTTTCCAATTTTTGTACAGTGACGTGGCTCGAGAGAATAAAAAATAGACACACATATGACTTCAACTGTGGCATTTGTCCTACGTAAATACATCTTCTCGCCAAAAAGAAAATAATATTACGCTTAGTCTTGTCCTTAACTTTACATAGATGACCTAACAGTGCTGCAGCCGAATTAATAACTATTATTATTGATTTAATACTATATTTTAGTATTACGATTTAAACGCAGTGGTGCTTGCAGTGGGAGTTCTGTAACCGACAGTTTCATGGTGCACATCGTTTAGAAAATTGGACCTGAAAAGTCGAATTTTCTAAACGATGTGCACTTTGTGAAAGTATACAGCGTCAAAACGCCATTCACTAAAGCTATATTACCCAACGCAAACCTAAGATGCCAAGGTAACGGACATTTAATGTCGACAAAAAAGACAGAACAGGATGGCGTAGCTCTGAGGAGGAAATCCACGCCTCGTCGGATCGGGGTCTACTAGTTTATAAGCCTTCTGCATGAAGAAGAGTGTCTTTGCCAATAACAGTAATTATTCTATACAATACGTATGCTTACGTCAATGTATGTGTGTATTGTGGTTTTGACCATATTCGTGCTCCTAAATAAGAGCGCCTTGGAAGAGACGTCAGTTGCAAACCGAGCGGGACTCTCTGGCCCCTCTAATTCACACAGTGAGTGCACACGCGACTACACGTCTTGTTATGATAGGACAAATGTTAGCATTAATCTAGCTCTAACTTCGAATTTCAATGGCGACCATAATAATATTGTCAGAAATATGATATAATACGGACTCACTAAAGGGCAGTTTCGACAAACTGTTACGCCAGCTTTATGACGGAGGGCTTTTATCTATGACGTCTAATCGATCTGTGACAATCTATAACAATTACTAATAATCATTCTTTCTTAGGTTTCTTAGCTAAATAAGATTTCTGTCCGTAATTATATATAATACTATATATTCTGTCAAGCTTTATGTCCTCAATGAACTTGTAGGCCACGTGTAGGCTATGACTCTGCATAGTGTAGAGACAAATCTAATTATTAATTATTTTTTTAGGTTTATTCACGGAACCGCAATTTCACAATGCTTAAATTCTCGTATATAAAACGATTTAAAATATGTATTTACACCAACTTTGTCGATTTCATACTTTAACATGTCTCACTCCATAAGAAACTAGCAATTGAAGGTGCTAAAAACTTCTCCCGTTTACATACATGACACGCTTTCTTCAACCTAATGACGGGTAACTAGTTTTGACTAGAGTTTTTACTCGTTACCCATATTTTCACCTTACGTTTAAATAATCTGACTGAAGTAAGTACACGAATTTCTTTGGGAAGTTCGGTCCAGATAGTCGGCAGGGTGCATGCGAGAGCATGACGAGTGGGCCGCTTTAGAGCTACTGGCCTCACAAATTCCGTTGCACGTCGAGTTGTGCGTCTAGCAGCAGCCCTTATAGGAAAAGTAGCATCATCCGGAATAATTCTTCTATACACCTTAAATGCAAGCATGGCAATTTTGACCGTTTTGTAAATATCCTTAAGTGGTAAAAGCTTAAAGTCTTGAAAACACTTGCTAACCGAATCGTTGCGGCGCAGGTTAAATACTACCCTGAGGGCACCATTCTGAATGACTTCGGCCCTATGAGTTACACCTTGATTATGAGATCCCCAAATTGAAATACCATAACAATAAATTGGCACTAATAGCATTTTATACACCAAAAGAAGAGCCTCGACAGGCACTCCTAGTTCTCATAGACGACGAATAGATGAAATGACTGCATAGCATTTAGGCGTAATAACGTCTAAGTGATCATGCCATCTAAGCGTCTCATGTAGAATTGAGCCCAGACATTTGATAGTAGAGGAAAGTGTCACTTCCGTTCCATTGAGCTTCAGCATTTGAACCTGCGTGGCCCTTTTGGCAGAGTGAAACAACATGAGTCCAGTTTTGGTTGCACTTATCACCAGACCAAATTTTTCAAACCCAAGAACAGCATACTCTACTACTTGCATAGCCTTCTGTACGTCAGCCTGTATCGCAGATGGTTGAATACAAAAAAGTAAGGTCGTATCATCAGCATAGACGATGGGCGTACAGGACCCTTCTGACGCGATCTCTTCAATAATGAAGTTGATCAAAAGGATAAACATAAACGGTCCTAAGATTGACCTTTGCGGCGTCCGGATGTTTCGTTCTTCTAAGGGCGATTCAAAACAACCTACCTTTACCGCCTGCTGCCTCTCCGCTGGGTATGGCCTAAACCAAGACACAGCAGTGCTATCACAACCAAGTTTTTCGAGCATATGTAAGAACAACGAATGATTTACACAGTTAAAGGCGGCAGAAACATCCAAAATGACGCCAAGGCAAAGTTGGTTGTCCTGGAAAGACTTTGCGACCTCCTGATATAGATGAGCGAGGGCAAGCTCCGTTGAGCGTGCCTTACGAAATCCAAACTGATTCCTTGAAAAGAAACCAATCGAACTAAGGTGCCCCTCGCACCTGGACTTAAATACTTTTTCAAATAGCTTTGAGAGGTAATCCACTGAATTGGTCGGTAATTATTCGGATTTTTGCGACCGCCCTTAGTTTTAAATAAGGGAATAATTGTGGACACCTTTAGTCTAGCGGGAACAACACCAGTAGTCAGAGAACGGTTTATAGTATGCTCCAATGGACGAGAAAGAGTGACGGAGGACAGCTTTAGCAATCGGTCTGGGATTCCTGCAGCCCCAGGAAGCCTTCGTAGATTCTAAACGTCTCTGTACCTCCGGCGTACTTACTGGCAAAATGGTGATTTAGCTCCGTCACTATATCCAGACCCAGTTGGGTCAGTCGCAAGCCCTGAACTGGCTTCCAGAGTAGTGGGAAGTTCCACCGACTTTCTGGCTCTGCCACACGAATCATTAATGAAGTTCCAAAAATTGGAAGTGTCACCCTGGAGTTGCCTAAAGCACGTTTTATAAAAATTAGCTTTGGCGTCACGCTTGTAGTGCTAAAACTAATGAGAGTCACAAGGCAACATGGTATAAACACTATACAATAGTCTTTACCCGCCAATAGAACCGGTTAAAAAAATACATTTCTGACCGACAAATCTGAACGGGATTGTGCTTCGGGGCACACGCGTGACGAAATTGAATTAACAAAGCTGAGTCTGGTTTTTGCGGTACAGAGAAGTAGGAGCCGGATGTTGTTTCCGCGTGACACAACAAAGGCCTCCGACTTTTATCTCGAATTAGTTGGATTAGAAGGAACAGAGGGCGTTGACAGACACTGTCAAAGCATTTTCAGCCGACCGGCAGAGGAAGTGGCATCGGCGACATTCGAGTGTCCCTTACAGTGGGAACCTCGTGCACATAGACAGAAACGGGTCTGCCTATTACGGATGATAAGCTGTTTGCGGTAGGCGCCGTAAAAGTGGCAGAAGGAAGGAATGAACGGAACTTGAACAGGAGTAAAAGACTCGCTGGCAAAGGGCTCGACAGGGCCCGCCACGACTGTGCGACTGCAGCGATACGCAAGTGTAAGAGATGTAGGATACGAGATTCCCTAAGGTTTTTGAAGTCTTTATATCCGATTCCCAATTCCTTAACAACAGGAAGTTCAGTAGGGAGCTCTTGCAAGGGGACATGGCAGAGATCTCCGGTCTTCGGCAGTTGACATTCGGCCAGATACTAACGGAACGGGAAAATCTGGCGATGCCAGAGAACGAGCCTGAAAGAGTTGACATTGAATCAACCACAAGAGCAACAGAGATCGCCGGCAAGCGGCAACATTACTGTGGCTCTACCCCTACGACAGTGGGTACAACCCCGAGGCGGGAGAGTTGTTAAAAGCAGGGGGGAGCAGTCACGTTCGATTTTGACGCGGGGTCGAGGGCGAGATAAGTCGGACATCGATCGGAGATTCCAGCTGTTTTTGGTCAGCCTACACAGCCATAAAGCCACACCCTCGCACACGCACACACCCACACTCACGAACACGCACATACAAAGTGATCTATTATCTTTCTGCTATTTCCATTGGCTCTGTGCATTCACAGCTGCACTAGCAACGACGGCACACGGTCGCATATCAACAACGAAGCGGCGGGAGTGCGTGTTTGAATCCAGCGCCGCAGCAGGCGCAGCCATTGAGAGCCGCCAGCCAGTAGCGACTGGAGACTGTAGACGGTAAACTCTGCTGAGGTGGTTGGTTGGTTGCTTGGGCCGGGCCGGGCAAGGCAGGTCGTATCGCAAGGCAGGTCGTATCGCAAAGCACGTCGAACGAACAACGTTAGCGAGCGCCAGTCGCGCCAGGCAGGCGGGCCTTCGAACGCTGGCCTTTCCGGCCTTGTGGTTGTCAGTCCCTCGTGGACCGCCTCGTGGACCCCACGTTCGTCTCGTGTGACATCGCCGGCGCCGACGCTGCTGCTGCCGCTGCCTCCGCCTCCACCGTCGCCGCCGCCGCGTGCGCCCACTACCTATTCCGATGTCAGCGTCATCACACCTCGGGTCTCATTCGAAGTCCAGCAAAGAGGCGTCGCGCGTCGAACAACCCACTGCGCTGCGGACCAAGCAACATACGCCCGATAAGCTCCTGTCACGGTGCGACTACAACGACAGCACCATCGCCTCCGACCTGAAGAGTCAAGCTAATAGCTTCGTGGGTATGCGGACACAGCGACATGCGTTGCTGCACAATACTTATTTTGTTCCGTTAAATTAGCGTTCGTTTTGATTGTAATTCCCTCTCTCTCTCTCGCTCCTATCTTCTTCTTCTCTTTCGTCTTTCTCTCTTTCTACCTGCCTACGTATCTATGCATTCCTCGGCAGAAGGAGCCCTATATGACCTTATTATCAGCTAACTAGGGTCAATGACGTCGGTCAATCAATGCTACACAATCACATTTAGCTAAGTGAACGATCAGTCGATCATTCAATCGACCACATAACTTCAGCTAACAAGGATCGCTTGGCTCGATTCCTGTTGTTGGTCGAATTTTGTTTGAGCGATGCTCATTACGAAAAGATAGTAAACCATACCGCTGCTGAGAGTCAGCGGCCATGCTGCCACAAGGACTGTTGGAAAAACGCTAGATATCTTAAAATGTCTGGCCCTCGGTGCATTGAAGGTACACCTCAGGTTAAGTGACAGGAATAAGGCCGTCCTTGTTCCGTTTCCGTTCCGCAAGAAACGTTTCTGGTGGACCTTCCTTAAGAAGCTGAAAGACGACCCCTGGGGCCGCCCCTATAAGATGGTTAGGGGGTTTCCCGCTTTAAGGGGTACAGAGATGCTCTTTCAGCGACAGAAGAGGCGCGGAATGCAATCGAAGCGTTCTTCCCCATCACCCACGCTTCGATTGCGCCCCCTACCAGGGGGGAGATGATCATTCGAAACCCACTTTGTATGAGATGCAGGATGCCGCGACGCGCCTCAAACAGGGAAAGGCCCCGGGCCCAGAAGGTGTCTCGGTTTCCGGGGTCTCGAGCCTAATACAGGCGTTTCCAGAAACAGTAGCGACTGCAGCGACGGGGGTGCTTTAGTCGGGCTCGTTCCCTGGGGAGGGGAACGGCCTGCTGTCAGACGCCCAGCACGTGTTTTGCAAAGGTCACTTGACAATAGGCCATAAAGCAAATCCAGAGAACAAGTCAGGCAGCAGAAAGGCGCCGGGATAACGGTTAGGGGGGTAGTTCAAAGTAAGGAGGGTGACGTTATAATTAGAATAGAGGAGAGTGAAAAGGGCGCAGGAGAAAAAATGGCGGCGGCCATTCGGGAATCTGCAAAGATGCAGGCCGACTGCCGTGAGCTTAACCAGGGGCAGACCATCGCCCTGTGGGGGATTGACCCACGTTTGGATAGGTCGAAAGGGAACTGCAAAAGGCCTTGCAGCTTCCGGCCGGGGCCAAGATCACAGCTACCGAGCCAAGGCTCGGAAGAGCTGAAGTTTGGTACGCACTGGTTACGGCGTCCCCATCGGCGGCAAGAGCCATAAGCTCCCGCAAGACCCTCAAGCTGGGCTCGAGGTGGTGCAGACCTGAGGAGTGGAGTAGGCTCCCCGACTGCTACAAGTGTCATAGGCCGGGCCATAAGGCCCAAGACTGCAAAGCAGAGAACCAGGTGCCTCAGGTGTGCCACAAATGTGGTGAGCCTGACCACCTGGTAGCCAATTGCAAAGCAACGACACCAAAGTGTCTGGTCTGCGGAATAGAGGGGCACCGAGCGGATAGGATGTCTTGCCCGGCCTATAGGGAGCAAGTCGAGCAGCGGCGGGAGGCTCGAAGGGGCGTCGCCAAAGGACAGGTAGATGGCAAGGAGACCCAAGTAACGCTCAAATAACCAAGAAGAGCAATAAAAAGAGGAATAAAGACAAGGGGGCTAAGATTAAGAAGACAACCGTTATCCCAGCAGGTGACGGAAAGGGTGATTGGAACTTAGTGGGTAGGGGCCCTTCATCCGACCAATGTTAAAGATACTTCAGGTAAACTTAAACCGCTGCAGGGCGGCGCATGACATGCTCGATGAGATAGTACGCAGAGAGAACTCGACGCCAAGATTCTAGTGGCTGAAATAGACGAGGGTTGCAAACGACTTAAAGACACGGTGGGGGACGAATATCAAATAATTAACATACTCTCTACAGCATGCGAGAAAGCTGCTCCCTCACAACACCACGGGAGCCGCCACCCTCCCAAATACTGGTGGAACAAAGGGATCGCAGTTGCCCGCAGGACTTGCATTAAGCTAAATATGGTTTTCACGAGAACACGCAGCTAGAAACCGAGGGGTGGGATTTTACGGGGAGCGAGAGACCGCAAGAGCTGAATCCCAATTGACGGAGTACAAGGCTGCTCGATCGAGACTCCGAGGACTCATCGCCAAAAGTAAAAAAGCTCGAGCGGAGAAAGAGCTGATCAACGGTGGAGAGCAAACTCCGGAGACATCCCCCGAAACTCCCCCCGGATGTGCTGCGGGAGACTGTATCCGGTCTTTTTCTGGAGGCGGAGACCGCAATCTGATGGACGGGTTCCGAGAGAAACCTCGCGATTAGGGACGGGGGGTCGGGGAGGGGGTTCTTATGGCTGGAGATTGACCGGGTAGGGGTCTTCTATAGCTGCTACTTCTCTCTCAACAGGGAGGAGGAGGAATTCGAAGAATTTCTCGAGGAGAGAAAGCCCAGAGCGCGGGGGAACATGCAGGTAAGAGGGTAGTGAACACCGGGGATTTTAACGCAGCCAGCATAGCATAGGGTAGCCGAACCACAACTAGACGGGCTCAAACTCTACAGGAGTGGATGACGCATCATACGTCTATCTGCCTGACTCTTACGAAGAGATCTCTGCTCTGCCTCTCTCAAATGACATGAACCAAATGAAGGGTTACCCAAGGGGTGACATCTTCGCGGTATCTCCCCTAAGTTAGGTTTCCTAAAATATAGTGATTAAAGCAATCTGTCTAAAATTCGAGAGCTTCCGTTATGCATTGATTGAAAACGTATCTTATTGAGCAATATAAAGGGTTACACAAAAAGTGGCATTCTCACGGTATTTCCCCTAATTCAGGCGTATTTAAATATCAGCCCTGAAAATGTGTTTACTTATCCTTTAAAGCTTGCTGCACTTGAGATATGATAGTGTGCACACACACACACCAAGCATCGCTTGTAGTGCATCGTTCTGAGCATTCTGGAAACTTTGCGAGACTGCCATGTACGCACAACTGCAGACTGCAGTACAATACCTTAGCACATGCTCTATGAAAGCTTGAAAGTATGAACTGTTAGAAAAAAGGAACATTAGCGGCATGTCATCTCGACAAGCGTCAATTGCCGTTCGACCTTTCAAAGCAATTCGATCTGTTAAAAGCGACTGTCTTAGGTCTCCTCTGAAGAGAAATCCCAAAAACTGTTGCGGATCTGATCACTTCTAGCGAACCATATATCACCATTTTGCGTACCTCTGCGGGAATGTGTAGGTGCACTAAATGCAACTGTTTTTATTTCGAGCACATTAATACCTTTAGACCAAGCGATGAGGGTGTCGCCGACATTCTATACAGGGTCACATTCATACCCGCGCGGCTAATACGCCGGTCACTGCTGATAGTAGCATTGGCTCAGCAGCTGATCGAACTAGTGCCGTTGTTGGACAATGCGGCTGCAATGAGTACGACGCGACGTTTCTGAGAGGCTTCAAAGAATGTCTCCTACACGGTCGGTTCCGGCAGCGGTATTGGTACCAAGTGCCCCTCACTCTCTCTTCAAATTCCGGGTTCCTCCTCCACTTTGACAGGCTCGGTATGGCACTACTACCCTTATCTCGACTGTGTGTGCAAGGCGGTTTCGGTTCGCAGGTTCTCTGCGCGAATCCTCCAGTATCGCGTGTTGTCGCGTGCCAGCCTAGACCGTGTGTTTGGTTTTGCTCACAGTTCCCGAAGGGCGGAGCATGCATGTATCGGTAGTCGATTTTCTAAAAAAAAAAGCATTTAAGTTTGGCAATGTTCTGGGCCTGTAAAGTCCTTCGTGATGTGAAAGGCAAAGGCTTCCGCGGTGCCCAATTAAAGTCGAAATTTAGGAATGAAAATTCGGGTACAGGGGGCCGGGGAGCTTTTGAGCGTGAGATGGCCCATTCCTAAGCATTAAGGGTCTCTGCCCGTGCACGGTTGAAATTCAGATTACGGTAAGAATGGCAAAGTGAGCGTGATCCTGCTAGAAGATCCCAGAGCAGCTGCCAAGGTAATACGAGTAGCTCTACTGGGTCTTGCCGGAATGCTACCGTAGGACCTGCTGGTCGGGGAAGGAAGCGATTAATTACTTGACGGGCATCTATATCTAAGCACGGCTAGAGAGGGCACTGTGAATGCTTGGCAGGACGAGTGAAGCACCTGGACGGTCGACAGGCGGACCCTGCTGACGCAGAAACTGGTTCCGGACCTTCGGCCCCGGTACAGCTGCCGGCATGGAGAACTATCGTACTACCCACTTTAGTGTTAACGGGATACGGACAGTTTCTGGTGTACACGGAAGGTATGAAAAAGCCACAACCGACATATGTGTCCTGTGCGACTCGGAAAAATCCGACGACATCGAGCACCTGGCGTGCGGCCTTCACAAGGGCGCGCTCTGCCGCGTTCGGGGATGTGCAGGGTCTCAGCCTGACAAAACGAATTACCCATATGATGACAACTCCCGAATGCTAGCTATACGGTGCAATTACTTGGATAGCATCATGGATTTGGAGACAAATCTTGAAATGAAAAGATATGAATATTTAAGCGGCGCCTGCAAAAAGGCGGTCGAGGTAAAAAGCCGAGGTAGGGCGGGCTAAAGTATCTGGGCACTCATCGACGCACCTCCTCAGGTTGGAAGAGCCTGACATTTGAAGGGGTTTGCCGATTCTCATACTAGTCACCGATGACTGCCAGTGACGCAGGCCTGTCACGCATTTCAGTGACCTTAAAAAAGTATAGCCTTCCAGTAAGAGTGTTAGCAGCGTTTCGTACGTCAAGTGGTATGAGCAGTACAAAAGCACCTGCTTTAAAAGTCGCCGTCAGCCGTTCGGCCGCGCTGCAAAAAAGATGATTAACGGGCTCCGTGATATATCATGGCAAATGGTAGCAAGACTGACTGTCCGAGAGGACATGCGTGAACCTGATCTTGTCATTAAGTCGTTTCAGCAGAACGTACTGGTATCTAGTTTGTCTCCACTACCACGCAGCTCTCTTGGCCGTCCTTCAAAGAGAATGTCCTCCTACTTACGCGTGTCTTCTTTTTGCTAGAACGAAGGGCCCATCTTTATATTCGATTTAGAGAGATTGGTGGCTGGGATTGTCATATCCCGTACTTCCTTATTAACAGTGTGCGCGGGTGCTGCATGAGCCACCTGCGTCGCAGAAGTGCGCCCACAGAAGTGGCTTCATCGCTTGTGGGGCAGTCACGATTACATACCAGATGAGAATTCTCTTAAGTTGGGGCTCTAGGAGCCGAAGAGCTCCATTGACATGAAAGGCCAAAAGCCGGCCTCAAAATTCATTCAATCACCTTCGTCTGTCAGAAGGTCAACGACCCACAAGGGTGTTATCTTCTGAGGAGCCATTGAAATAATCTTGCTTGCATCCACCATAGTTCCGCCAACGTCTCGACGCGTGCTCCAGGTGCGTGGGCACTTGGGTTTGAATATTTTTAAGGGTGTTTATGGAAACGTGCTTCTGTCTGGCCATAATTCAGGCGGTCGAGCAAGCGGCGAGGCTTGTCTTGGGGGATTCCGAAGCCGTTGGGGGGAGCACTCGGAGAATTGCGCCCCCTTGAAAATACTTCTAGCGAGCCACATTTCGCCGACCTTACTCAGATAACCATCTGTGTCCTCGACATAAGCGATTCATGCCAACTGGGCATGACGTAAAGCAAATTTAGCCGCGTCCAGCTGCAATAAACACACAACCACTTTAATGAGAACCTTTTAGATAAAGTTTTTATTCCTCTGCGCGGCTTAGTCATTGCTACCACAAGAAATCGCTGATTTGGTGAAGAGGCACAGGATCACCAATAGTTTTCCATGCCATTCCTGTCTGCTTTTTTAAGCACCGAAGCCAGCGGCAGACACTATTGCTGTGCGCGCTTGTGCCTTTTAGTGAGTAGCAAAAATCGGAGTTCCGTAATGTGTGTTATGGTGAGGGAGACGTACTGCAGCGCCTCCGCTGGTCAGTTTCTATTAACAAGAAATATTACCTTATTGTAAGTGCGAGCTCCCCGCGCATCGTCCTGTATTCCCCTAAGCCGTTGTCCACCCTCCTCCTGTGCGGCTTTTTCTCACTGGTGGTTGCAAGATCACGGCTTCTATCTTAATTTTTGCTCGAGATCCTCCTAAGTTGACTCTTTTACTATTTTGCCGCTTTGTGAGGCCATCATCCGACCTTATCCCCTGTGGGTCCAGTAGGGATTCTAAAAAGGTCCTGGAGCCCGAGTTGGGGCCAGAGGCAATAACTCTCGGTCCTTCAGCTATTCGTAAAATTTGCCGGGCATATCTGTGCCTTTGCACGCTGCCGTATATGCACGTTAATACTTGCACGATTGACCGGATATTGCGCGTTATGCTTAAAGAAAAAGGATAGAAGCAGAGCCCGAAATTTAGAGAAAATAAAATTAAAGTGGCTTGACTTATACAGCCGAGCCTTAACTGCATTATATAGTCGGAGTAGGCTTAATGATGCATAAATTTGCAAAAAACAGTAGCAATTTAACATTGAAACGATGATCCTAGATCTAGGGGTAACATAGTCAAATTTGCAACTAAATTGATTTATGTGGAGAACACTATAACAAAAAACAACTGTAGAACACTGTAACAGCCAATGCAAGCATTTTTTGAAACCATGTAGGAAGTCAAGTGGAAAGAGCAGTTCAAGCGGCACGAGTAAATAAACGCCGCTAAAAAATGCTGTCAATATATGCCGCGTCCTCCTTTTTTTAGCATTTAGGCAGAAGCAATGGCAAAATACTGATTACCAGTTTTATGTGAAGGTACATCTACAGTTACTATATAGGGTTTGATTTTCTTCATGCAAACGGTTTAGAATTCGAATAGCTCATACCTTGGAAGGGGGACTCTAATAACACATTAACTTCTGTCCCGATAGGTTTATCTAGGACGAGGCCGTCCGAGTCCTAGGTTAAGTGGAGTTACTAGGCTATTTTTTTTCTTTCTATCCAATGCTAAGTATCTGGCCTAACGATTCCCATTCTTATGTTCACTGTTGCTTAAGTGTCTGTCTACTACTTGGTGTATAGTGTTAGTATATACAAGAACTCGCATCTTCCTCTGCTAACATGACGTTGGCTGCCTCACGGAGCGTATAATTTCATCGAGTACATCCATCATAGGCTGCTCCAAAGGACTCATCAAACTTGTCATTATTTATGTTTTAATTGTAACCGTCGTTTATTTCAACGTGTTTCACTTGTATAAAATTACATCAATTACATAAAATTACATCCCCACTGTACTAGCACGGACAGAAAGTAGTATCGGAAAGCATCCTATGTGCGTGTATATATGTATGCATGTTCGTACTTATTAACACCGGCTGGGTAAGTGTGTATATTCAGGGTGTTACATCAGGATGTTTCGACACAACCACTAATCTAGCATCTTTCCTAGTTCTGCTATGGACCGAACCGCCAGACATACTGCAGTATGGTAGCTATCACATTTGCATCGGCGTTTGTCCTGTGGGTCATGGAAACCCTCCACGTTGTACAGAACGTGATAAAATCCGTGGGTTGTGAAGGATGTAATTAGATGCCGATCCTACACTCCGCTAGCCCTCCACTCAGTGTTCCTTATTGCTACTGTCCAAAAAATCCCTATGTCTACCCCACTAATTTTAGCTTGTCAGTTCTGCATATAAGCGTCAAAAGCGTACGTTGTCTTTAGACTCCACGTTCTGGCAGATCCTCTGTCAGCAGTGGGCCACCTTCCAGCACGTGAACCACCCTATTTCTGCACGCATTCGAAAGCGGAAAACCACCTTTAGAAATAAAAACCTTACCCCATCAATGAAAATCAATATATATTTATATATTCCACCGTTGACAGCTTTCAGAAAGTTGAGCTTATTGAAAGGTCTACTTTCTGATTGTACGAAAATGACCCCATGCGATTGCTATGTTATTTGTCTAAAAACCTGTAGAACTATCTCTCCGGAGCGAGATATCAGAGCAATAGTGATGTGATATGCACTGCACACGGGTACTCTGGGTCACGCTGTACGGTTCAAGCCAGGCCGAGCGCTTAAAGTGCCGACCCCAACAAAAGACGTGGTAAAGTGTGGGACCGAGCGTTTGCCGCCAAATAGGTTTATCCCCATACGCGTCCTTGCTCTTTGGGGGTCGAACGTAGGTTTCATCGGCAGAAGTACCAGGACGGCCTCGTACAGCAATGACATTATATAATTCACTCGTCATGGTGCCAGGGCGCTAACCCTCTGATGATGATGGAATACAGAGGAACTTCAACGGATGCGTCTTGTGCCGACACCTCTTCAGATGTTGTAGTGCGCGGCATAGAATCCCGAAATGTCAAACGATTGCCCAGGCATTCGGAATGAGGTGCGCTAAAATCCAAACGCAAAGGTGCCATGATCTGCGTGCTCCGTGTTCCATGGTGGCATTCTCGTTAGTCCGTGCCGTTTCTCGATCAACACTGACTTGCACCCAAAAATCTGGCCTGGGCAAAGGGCCTCTCTCTGCAAGGGAGCTAGAAGCAAACAAATTATTCAACCTAAACATTTCGGCACGACGAGCACTATCCATACATCTTAGGCTTTGATTAGAGTCCCCCTACACCAGTCTGCGCTTTTGGGTCGAATCGGGCGCCGTTTTGAACTAGTAGCCCATAAATAAGCTCTCTTAAACGACGAAACACCGGTGTTCCTACTCGCCCACGCAATGCACCCGTGCGGGGAAGCTGCATAAAGCGCTTTCGGTGCCAGAAACTTCACACTAGCGACGTAACGGCGACGAACAACGGTCTATTGAAACCTATATTAGAATCGCAGATAATATGCAACAAACTCACCTCATATACATAGAAAATAGCTAACGATATACGCTTCTACGTGTGGCACGCTAAGCTTCGACGGCCAGCGGCGTCGTCGTCGTTGTCATCGGTGTCTCTGAACTGTTACGGCCGTTGCTGAGAAAGTTCAGCGTCAACGGATGCGTTTTATGGTTATTGCCGCCGCTGCAGCTGCTGATGCTGTGCGAGCTTTTACTACTACTGCTACTACTAAAGTGACTGCTACAGCACTCGAAACGGTTGCTACTTCCCATGCGTTAGATATAATGTGTTCCGCTCAATAGGCGAAAACTGATCAAACAGAGTAAACGCTTAGTTGCTACTCGTAGATTGATTACGGTCGACTACCGTGACCGACTTTGAACTATATCTGCGGTCGAACGAAGCAGGCAAGGTTAAAGCGCCGCTACCACACACATCGACGGTGATAGATCTTTTTTTTATTTTGATTTTATTGGACCGGCCACACTGGTGGCACGGCAAATTTATTTGAAAACCAGCGGAAATGTTTTTCACTTTACTTCGCGGTTTGTTGGTGTAGTTGTAGGTATGATGGTCAGCTCCCTCTTTCTCTCTCTCTCCCTCCGTTTCCTATCATACTCCAGGTCCACTTTCTTCTCTACCATCTGTGCTCCCCGTATCCACATTTTCTCATCCTCGCACATCCTTGCAATTAGTTCGTCCACTGCTCTAGCCCCGCTCTGGAAGATGTTCGCCGATGTTCGTTGTTCTTCGAGGGCTGGGCAGAAGCAGACTGTGTGAGTAACATCGTCCACCTCTCCCGTCTCGCATGTTACGCACTTTGGGTCTTGCGCGATTTTAATCTTGCAGAGGTACGCCTGGAAGCAGCCATGGCCCGTCAGGACTTGTGTCAGGTAGTACGTTGTCTCCCCGTGGCCCCTGTTAAACCATATGGACGGTGATAGATCTTGATGAAGTAACAAAAGCTCCTTAGCAGCAGTAGGACCAATGGCCATGACTTTGCTCGTAACGTAGAAAAGTGAGCATTTATGCATATATATATATATATAATATATATATATATATATATACATACAGGTAGTTCTACAAGTTCTTAAAATTAGCTTTTCAGAATTCGAATTTTTTCGCGCTTTCACCGCTATTGGAAACGGCAACTTTTCGAATGCTAGCAGTCAAAATATGATGGTGATTGGCCGTTGCGATTTCGTTTGATCGCTTTTCCCGTGCAACGTATCGGCGTGATTTTGAAAAATTGAGAAAAAAGAGTTTCGAGTGGTTATCAAGCGTTTTTATTTCAAAAGTTGGAATGCGACCCAAGTGAAAACTGAGTTAGGCGAGGTGTACGGTGACTCTGCGCCATATTTTGCCACTGTTTCCAACTGGATTAATGAGTTAAAAAGAGGCCGCAGGAGCACCGAGGATGAACTACGTTCAGGACGCCCAAAAACGGCAACTGATGAGGAAAACGTGCGGAAAATCGTTGCCGCAGATAAGCGAGTGAACATTAAGGTGATATCGGAGGCCTTGGGGATCAGTTTGGGTAGTGTGCATTTCATCCTGCACGAGAACTTGAAAATGAAAAAACTCAGAGCAAAATGAGTGCCGCATTTGCTCAACCAAGGCCAAACAGACGCGCGTGTTTCCGCTTCATAGCGAAATTTGGCCAAGATGTCGAAAAATCCGTCGGATTTTGGCGCAGATTCGTGACCGTCGATAAAAGCTGGGTCCATCACTACACTTCCGAGACCCAAGAAGCATCTCGCCAATCGTGTGCACCTGGTGAAGGATCTCCGAAGAGGGTGCGGACAACGGCATCGGCCGGAAAGATGATGGCTACGGTTTTTTGGGACCAACGTGGAATAATTCTGGTCGACTACCTTGAGAGCGGTAAAACGATCACGGGAGAATATTATGCAAGACTGTTGGACTGCCTGAAGCAAGAACTCATCGTGAAACGGCCCGCTTTGCAGAAGAAGGTTGTCCTGTTTCACCAGGACAATGCTCCCGCACACAAATCGCGGCAAGCAACGGCAAAACTGGCCCAACTGAGATTCGAACTTATTGAACAACCTTCCTATTCTCCAGACCTGGCCCCTCTGATTATTTCCTCTTCAGACATTTGAAGAATCGTCTCGGTGGAAAGCGTTTTTTCTAGCAATGAAGAGGTTACAACTGCTGTCAATGCCTATTTTCAGTCTAAAGACGCAGAATTTTACTCAAGAGGTATAAATGCTCTGAAATCTCGGTGGGAAAAGTGTATTGAGCTTCTCGAGAAGTATATCAAATAAGAAAAAATTAAAAACAAGATTTGGAAAATTCTTGGTTTTTATTTTAAAAACTTGTAGAACTACCTGTATATGTGTGTGTATACCATTTGATTGGTCGTTTTATGTCACAAATGTGTGCGGTCGCATAAGTGTAAAAAAATATAAAAGTAAAGCTTTGTCAATTTGGGCGAACTTAAGCGAAGTCTCACGTCACAGTTCTCTGGCCTTGACTTCAGCGTTCCCCAACTCTCGGCCTTCGTTTTACGATAAACACTGGGGCCGTGTTATAGATGTTCACTCCTTGGAATGAGGGCGCAGTCGGTTTCCCGTATGTGCCATGCTTAGAGCGTACTGTAGGCTGTCGTGTGTTAATTGTGCCAATCATGGCGGCAACAACAAGAACATCGACGACGACCACAACATTAACAACAACAACATCATCATCGACGACGACTACAACATTAACAACAACAACAACAACAACAATAACATTATCGACAACAACAATAACAACAACAACAACAACAACAATAGGAGCGGTGACAGTGACGACGCCAACAACAGCAATGCAGCGGGGGAGCGGAGAGCGACCCCTAGTGTTGTGGTTCGGCGCGGCCACTTCGGCCTGCCTCGTTCCCTCTTGGCTCAGCAGCTCTGGCCATACTTTCGTTGCTATTTTGTTGGAGCGTTACAATTCGTTTGCTTTGGCGCTTCTCCGCTGGTACCGTGTAGCCGCCGCCGCCGCTGCCGATGCCACCACCGCTACTTCCACTGTCGTCTTCTTATGCGCACTTCCTTTCGGCGTAGCTTATTTATAGCTTTCAGATTTACGCGCCTCGACGACGACGGCGGCGATAACAACAGCAACAACGACAACAACAATAGCAGCTATAGCAACAACAATAGCAGCAGCAACATTAGCAACAACAACCCAACCGTCGCGTTGGCAGCGTCTATACCGCACGCCAACGAAGCCTTGGGTTGAAGATGAAGTGAATGCGACGAACTCAACGAAGAGAGGGCCGGGTAGGCGAGCGCCCCTGTGTCGATGATGGTTTCGGCGGAAAACCACGTCAAGTCAATAGGACAACGATCATTACCACTACGACAACTACGACGACGCCATGAAGGAATGAGCTGCAGGAGGAAATCGTGGGAACAACGGTGGAGGAATGGAATGGCGGCAGCGCCAGATTTTCGCCGCTACTACCAGTTCTTTGTCGCTCATTCGTCTTGTTGCCGTCAGTAGTAGTGGCTGGTAAGTTGGCTGACTGAATTTGTTGGGGCGACACGATCGGCAAGCCAGAACGGCGTACGTAGCAAGGCAATGTTGGCGGCCAAGGGCGAGAGGTGTAGCTAGCAGCTAGCTACCTGACTCATTGTATCCCCGTTCCTCTTTCTGGGAATAATGTTTTGAATGACTACTAACTAACTAAAGAATGTGTTCCTATTTTTCTTACATAACATACCATTTCTTCTTATCCTTGCCGTCGTCGAGTTTCTTCAAGCCGTCACCTTGGCTTTCCGGCGATGGTTGTAACGACGTGGGCTTAGCTGATTTTTGGCATGCATAACGACGGTAAAGTAACCTATCATCGCTTGACCTTAGGCCGTAGGCTGCAGTGACAGCCTACGGCCCTCGGCGGCGACGATGACAGCGTCCTGATGCGCTCGTGGTATTCATCGGTAGTGGTCTTGGTGGGCATGGCTTTGCTGCTGCTACTGCAAATACTACAATAACAATTACTACTACTACTACGAATGCACCGCGGCTCTCTCGTATGTGGCGAGCGCCCCCTTTTTACAAATTTCCTTCTTTCGGTGGGTTTCCTTCTATTACTATTATAACACGGCATGAAGCCTTCTCTTATTCCTTTCTGGGGGGTCGTGCTGACTGCTGACGAGCTGCTAACTCGTTGACGGACTGTCTGGCGACGACGACGACGTTCAATCCTGCCTGTTCCTTCCGCTCCATCCACGATGCTCGCCGGGCTCATACGGCGTTTCTGCCCTTCGTTTTCCACTCCCGCCAGCCTCAGTTCCCCGGACGCCTTCCGCTCCTCGTCGTTTCTTTGCCCCAGCATTGAACACAGATTACCGTTCTTCTCGTGCTTCTTTTCGTGACCATTTCTCGCCTGCTATCGTTTTGCCTCCGAGGGTCTCAAGCCTCCAAGTTCGGGACCAAAAGCGTGTAAGTAACTGCGTTGCGGTACGTGGGTACGCACGTCGGGCGACGGGCAAGCCTGTTCATCCGCCCGGAACGAGCCAGAACCTGGCGGCAAATTCAATTGGTTCGAATCTCTGCTTCATTGTCATTGTTGTCGTCGTCATACGGTGACTCTTGGCAAAGCCGACTCTTGACTTTTCCAAGGCCCGGTGGTGGCCCTTTGCAATGGGTCGCTTGATCGCTTCGTCGCCGGTCATTCACACTTCATGGCTACCCATCATTGTGCCCCCCATACGGCGACGCCGTCGCCACCGCCACTATTCCCTACTACCCTCATTGATGGAGTGCCACAGCTAGGGGTGCTGGGCGGGGGGAACGGGGGGGGTATATGTCCGTGGAAGTCATAGCGATGTTGCTGATGCCGCCACTGCCGTTGTCGCCCTTACCACTGCCGCCGCCACCACCGCCACCGCCAAGCAGACGCGAAATGGTGCGCACAGTGATGACAACGATGGGGGGCGTGAACAGCGTGAACCCCCGCCGGGGCTGTCGGGCAAGCTGCTTGCCCGACTGCCTGTCTGGCTGGCTGGCTAGCTCGACACGATGCATTCATCCGCCGGCCGTAGAGAGACCAAGAACGAAATGAGATGAACAAAAAACCAATTGAGCCCCGACTAAGCCTGTCTGAATAAGTCGACGACGTTATGAAATTGCCGCACACCATCACTTTACTATCTCCGAAATTCTCTCTCTCTCTCCATCTCCGCCCTCTTTTCCTTTTTCGTTCACACATACATAATCTTTCTAACACTGCTGACAACGATTTGATATATATATATATATATATACATATATATGTATATATATCGGATCGTTGTCAGCAGTGTTAGAAAGATTATGTATGTGTGAACGAAAAAGGAAAAGAGGGGGGAGATGGAGAGATATATTATTTAATCTTCTTCCCTCTTATTTAATCTAGTTCTCGACGACATTCTTTCAAAATTAGACAAAACTAATATCGGGTACCAACTTACTGATGACTTCCGCCTTATGGGCTTAGCCTTTGCGGATGATCTCATCCTCCTAGCCTCCACGAAATCCACTCTCCAACGGCTCCTTAATATTGCGGACCCACTTTTGAAATCCCGAGACCTTGAAATTAATACTAATAAAAGCTTTACTATATCCCACCTATTTAATAGGAAGGAAGGTAAAGGTTTTATCAATACCGTACCAGAATTTAACGTTGGAGATCGGCAATTGCCAGCTAAAGGTATGAGCGATCGATGGAGATATCTTGGAGTCGACTTTGACAGCAATGGCAGAGTTGACTCCACCAAGGATATACTCCTTAATTTACTCAACAGACTCACGATAGCTCCCCTTAAACCCCACCAAAGACTCATATTTTTGAAAGACTTTCTCATTCCCCGTCTCCTATATAAACTGGTATCCGGTCCCAGACCATCTTACGCACTCCTTAGTGACCTAGATAAAGAGATCAGAAAGGTTGTTAAGTCGAAATGGCTTAAGCTCGAAAACTCGGTGCCGAACGCCTACCTGTACACGCACACCGCACACGGCGGTCTGGACATCCCCCGCCTCCAAACATTCATTCCCAGACTCCGCCTCTCCCGTTTGACAGCACTACAACACTCCACGCACCTTGGGGTCCAATGGATGCTAACCACCGAGCACTTTAAAAAGATCTTGCGAAAACAAGACTTCTTTGCGAGCGCTTGGGAACCTCCGTTGAGACCGCTACACAAGAGACCGATTACTGGTCTCAACAACTACACAACACGTTCGATGGGGCACATTTTAAAAAAGCACACGAAAACGCCCTTTGTACATTACTGGATTAAGGGTATGCCCTACCTATCTGGTAAGGAGTATTTAAACCTACTAAAGCTCAGGATCAACGCGTGCCAGATTGGCCAGGGGACGCCCGGGCTACAACAAACGTTGTAGGCACGGGTGTCATGCGCCTGAGTCGTTGGCTCATGTCGCTCAGATGTGCGATACAACACACAACAAACCATAAAGAGACATGACGACGTCTGTGATCACGTGGCGCGTCTTCTCCGCGAAAGGGGTCATGAGGTGGTTCGTGAGCGAGTATTCCGTCGAGGGCGCACCGGGTCTAAAGCCCGACCTTGTGATAACAACACCTACCGAGGTCTGGGTTTTAGATGCCGAGGTTTGCGGCCCAAACCGGGACCTGGCAAAAGCACGGCAAGACAAGATCGCCCAAATATGACGTCGAGTTCCTAAGAGCGGCGCTCCCCGACCCGCAAAAACTTGCAGATTCGGATCCATCACTATCTCTATGAGTGGTGTATGGGACTCCGAATCTGCAAGGACGCTCTTGGGGCTCGGCGTCACGAAGAGGAATCTTATGGATCTCACCGTTTTAACTTTGCAAGGAACCTTGAGGATATACCGCTCGCACCGGGTCCATAAGAGCGGGGGCTACCATCAAGCAAGGACAACTGACTCTTAACTTCACGTGACACCTTTTTACCACCTTTTTATTAGGCGAGCAC
>QVRM01002211.1:0-114723 GCA_003439945.1 Dermanyssus gallinae
AAAAACAGTTCCGTGGACGTTAAATCTTGGCTGAGGGTCAGCCCGAAAACTTTACTTTACTACTACTATTACTATTACCACCACCACAACAAGTCGAGCCCGGTGGCGTAGTGGATTAAGTCTACCGACTCGCAACCGAAGGAGACACATAAATGCGCGGGTTCGAGTCCCACCGTTGCACCGATTTGTATGTATGGAGGTCCGTCTATGAAGCAATGTGAAAAACATGTTCCGTGGACGTTAAATCTTGGCTGAGGGTCAGCCCCCGAAAACTTGACCACCACAACCACCACCCCTCCCGATCCCTTCGACCACAACCAATCCCCTGCCGATACCCTCAACCACAACCGCCACCACCACCACCGCTGCCGCCACCACCACAACCACCACCACCCCAGTGAGTCGCCGCTGTGTTGTCACTTCCCTCCCAGCGGCTTGTTCGTCTGCGGCCGTGGGCCGGCCATACGCGGCCGCACGGTTCCACCTCTGCCACCATCGACATCACCAACCGCTCAAGAAACAACAGTAACGACAAAAATAGTTACAAACAACAACAACAGGAATAGCAACAACAACGGAAATAGCAACAACAACAACAACAACAGAAATAGCAACAACAACAACATAAATAGCAACATTAACAACAGAAATAGCAACAACAATAACAGATATAGCAACAACAACAACAAGAACAACGACGACATTAACAACAGAAATCGCAGCAGCAGCAACAACAACAACAGCAACATGGCTGCTGAAGAGACTGCTGCCGCCGCTACGACATCGCGCACTGGTCGTTGAACTCACCGCTACTCTTATGCACGGCCTCCGATGCTTTCCCCCTTCCTTCCACGTCTCGTATAGAACAACAGCAGCAGCAGCAGCAACAGCAACAAAAATACAAAGGACAGCAACACGACGAAGAGAAAGACGAAAGACAGCTCGAGCAGAAAGAGAGATTTTTGAAACAAAACACTTTCGGCGACAATAAGACAACAGTCGGCGACGATGACTGGACAGGGCTCAACGTCGTTGATCGCGTCCATCCCGGACAGGCGGGCGAATAAAACGTCGACAACAACAACAACAGCAACAACAACAACAACAACAGCAACAACAGCACCAGCAACAACACCAACATCAGCAACAACACCAACAACGACAACAACAAGCAACACCAGCAACAGCAACAACAACGACAACAACAACAACACCAGCAACAACACCAACATCAGCAACAACACCAACAACGACAACAACAACAACACCAGCAACAACAACCACAACAACTACAACAACAATAGTTGGACGAACTACTCACAGAGGCGGCCGGCCAACTGCCGGGCCTGGGAGAACCACAAAGGAAGTCGATGCGGTGATCAACGCTTGCTGCTAACGGGAACGCCATCGCCAAAGCGGGCGCGTCAGAGACGCCGAACTGGCTGGCTGTCTGGCTGGAGAGCGGACGGGTGGACGGACGCCCCAACGAGCGAACGAAGCGCAAACTAGAGATGCGTGAGATGAGCAGCACCTGCTTGCAAGGAAAAAGCAACAACCGCAGGCTACCGCTTTTCGTCGGTTGCACACCAATCAGCGCTTGGCTTAGTCGGAGCAGCAAGCAGCAACACAGTCACCGTAATGTTCTCTTAATTCGGCGGCTGACCACACGGCTACGGTACGAACGATAGAAAGTACCTGCACTGAACTCTCGTAAAACACAAACATGCGTCATCGTCGTTGTCGTCGTTGTCGTCGACAACCTCTACCATTACAGCAGGCGGTCAACGGACGCTGACTGCTTGCCGCGGTCGCCGCCGCCGCCCGCCTGCAATCTCTGGCCGTCACGAGCTCTGGAATGAGCATACGCCATTGTAGTGTCTAGCAAGAAAATATGTTTCGGGCTCCCGTACGTCAGCCAAGATTTAACGTCCACGGGACTGCTTTTCGCAATGCTTCATAGACGGACGACCCCCATAAATACAAATCATCGGTGCAACGGTGGGGGGGGGGGCTCGAACCCGCGCACCTATGGGGGTTTTATGGTCGCGCGAGGCGCAGGCGGAGCGTACCACGCCATCGGGCTTGACTGTAGTGTCTAGCTGCTGTTGTCGCATATCTGGTAGAACGATGTAGAGACACCGTTTACACCGCATCGAGAAAGCCGGGGTTGCGGGGGGAGAGGTGGTGGTCTGCTATCTAACAACCTACCTGCTCTGTGCTATCTGGCAACAGGGCGTCGGGCTTGTGGCCTCAAAGTCCGGCCGAAAAGTCCGCCGTTGTCGTTCCGATCATAATCAATTGACGGCCAGTATCATCGGCCTGTACCCCCGCCCCCCCCCCCCCCGCCTTTGCGCATCGATTAAATAATTGTATCAATTGAACGTTAAGATCGATGGATTGATCAATTCATCGATCCACCCAAATGAGTATTCGTGACTCTCGTACTAGTCCGAAGTGCGTTACGCTAACGGGTCCAATCATGTTACTTAGATGTTTTTTTATCCGTATTGCATCCGTACCTCGATGGCTTCTACTACCAGATTGCGTACATCAAAACGTTTTCCTCTCATTTTTTTGTTGAGAGGAGAGAGGCGCAATTCGCAGAGTGCGGAATCGCGTTGATTTATGCTGGATGATTCGCCAGGCGTGAGACACCATTGCCTAATAGACGCTTTGAAGCCGTACCTGGTGAGCACAGTGAAAACGTTCAGTTGACATACTCTAGTGTACCGATTGTTCATCACAGCGTCACGTTCGGCCATAGCCACAATTTCATTCCTGAAGAAAAAGATGCCGACCATCACTTCAGCGGCCGACCGCTAACGCTTCACTTTCTGGACGAAGGCGCTCTAATGCTTCAGCATTACGAACTCTAGCGCTTGAGTAAAGAGGGTCATAAACATGTACTAATGGAATCATCACCTGCAAAGCCTCGAGAACAAGGCATACCGGCCCTCTCCGTCGGCCAACTCTTCTCACGGGGTTCGTCGTACAGATGGAAATGCGGAGCTCGAAATGTTCTATACTATTGCGCTTAATCTTCGTTGGAATTTGCTTAGCAGCAGAAAGAACAGTGCGCAGCTCGATTTCTTGGTGCAGCTGTTGTGAAACCAACGTGCTTGTGCGCGCCATTTTCTCACAGCGTTGTCTGCGCAAAACGACTCGAATGTTCGACCCACAACAGTACACACAAAGACGATACCATCCGCCAGTGGACTCTGTCCTGAACACAGTCTCAACTACGCGGGAATAATTCAAAGATGTTTCCTCTCAACGTACGCTGTAGTTGACTCTGCTGCAGTTTGACGTAGCCATTAGCGCATGGGGGAAACGGCAAAAAAGGCTTACATCAAACACGATTGCGGCTCTATGATGTGGAGGACGAGGCATAACAGGCCGAGCAAAACGGTTTCTCCCTCGATGTACACCTCGGTACGCCTGGCAGAAATGTGTATGCACATTCGAAGTTGTGTTGATTACAATAGGTTCTTACTCCACTATTATTGAATGCACTCCACTATTATCGACCGAGGTCGCGCGAGTGATCGGTGCGTGCGACAGTGTGCGTCAATGCGCGAGTGTAGACGCGCGTCGGCGTGAAGACAACGTATGAGGAGCGACACAGAGGGAAAAGCTGAAAAGGAATGATAAAGTAAAGTGGAAAACGTTAATACGATTATACTTCTGATGACGACGATGACGGTGGTGGGTGGTGGTGATGATGGTGATGATGATGATGACGACGATAGTGCCAATCATAACCCTAATGCTGAATGAATTGATGAACAAAGCACAGGGTAACAAGGTGGTAGAAGGGCATAGAAGAAAAATAAAGGCCAACGTAACGAGGGAGGAGGGCGAAGAGGTCGAGGGAAAAAAGATAAAGGCAATGATAGGAAAGGAATAGACGACGATAAAGAAGATGATGATGAACGTTGAGGAGGAAAATAACAGAAACAGATGAAAAAAGACGACGAAAAGAAAGACGTCGATGAGAAAGATAACGGAAGCCGAAGAGAAAGAGAAGATAAGGACGTTAAGGAGGGTGATAACAGAAAAAAAGATGATGCAGTTAAGGAGAAGGATGATAGAAAAGAAGAATATGATGAAATTGAAGAGAAGGAAGATAACAGAACCAGAAGAAGATCGAGCGGAAGAGGAGATGAAGCTGAACAGGAGAAGATGATGACGTTAAAAATAAGGATAACAGAAGAATAGGATCAAGCAGAAGAGGAGATGAAGTTAAACAGAAGAATATGATAAGTTAAAAAGAAGGATAATAGAAGAAGAGAAAGAAGATGATAATGAGGATGATGATGACAAAGTTGAGGAGAAGGAAGATAACGGAAGATGAAGAACAACAACGAAGTTACCCCAAAAGAAAAAACAGCACAAGAAAGTGGGATAACAAGAAGAAGAAGAGGGTAACAAGAAGGAAAGTGAGCGTGTGGGCAAGAAGGTAAAGCAGAAATCGAGGGCGGCGAGGAGACCGAAGAACAAAAGGTACTTAGTGACGAATCGAAAAATAGAAAGAGGGCAAGAGGAGGACGACGACAAATCAACGAAAGATGACGAAGGAACCAGAAGAAGAACGACGGCCGGCCGGACAGACAAATCACGGAAGATGGTGGAAAACAAACACACAAGATAGTGAGAATTCGAAGAAGTAGGAATATGAATGGAAATGGAAAGAGCTAGTCGAAAGGGACAGAGAGATAACAAGACAAGGACGCAAGTGACGAGAAAAGGGGAAGAAAAGAAGATTAAGATAGGGAGATAGGTGAGGAAGAAAAGCAAGAAGATGGATAAGAAGGATGATAAAGGTACGAGGATAATCGGGAATAGGTACTAAGTAGAAGAGAAATAATAGGTAGGAGAGAGACGACCAGTACGAAGCAAAGGTTAACGAAAAATAGAGGCGTCTTGGCTACAGCAGAAGCGGTCAAGAAGAAGGCGGCTAAAATTGGGAAGAAGAAGAAAAATAATTGTCAGAAGAGGGTGAGACGGAGGAGAAATAACAATGGCGAGAATGGAAATGTTGGACTAGAAGAACGCGAAGACGAAGAAAAATAAGTAAGTAAACGGAGAAGAGAAACGGGAAAACGGACATTCATCGACAGTCGACAGAAGACCAACGACTACCGCCGCCACAACTGGCTGCTCTGTGGTTCATCATTCGTCATTCGAAAGAGTACAGTGCGAGCTGGAACGCTGCAGAAGATGATGCGGAAGAAAGACGACAAAGTCAATAACAACAAAAAAGGAACAACACCAAGCAGACGATAAGAATGAGGAGGTGAACGAGAAGGAAAAAAGCAGCGAACCGTGAGCACAGAGATCCATCTCGTCATATTCACAAAGCAAACGAACGCTACAGCATCAGCTGCGTCAATTTCGTCAGCAGCGCAGCATTGCCGCCATCGTTGTCATCAGCTGCTGCAAAGAACGCTGCTGGTTGTTGCCGTTGCTACTGCTGCTGTTGTTACTGTAGTTGTTTACCTGGTCCATTCGCGTGCTGCTTTCTCTATGTGTCTCCCCTATTTCCCCTATCTTGCCCGTTCTCCTTTTCCCCTATCGCGTGGGGGTGTCCCTTTATTTCATCTTCATCTTCTCCTTCGTATTCTTCTTCGTCTTGTTTCATTTGTTGTGCTTCATCCTATTTTATATGTATGTTTGCCTTTTTAGCTCTTTTTCTCCATTTTGTCTCGTTCTATATCTTGTCTCCTCTCTCTCTCTCTCTCGTGATGACGATGATGATGATTAAGGATGTCGCTCCGGAAATATTTCTGTCCTGGAGTATAATTCTATATACCTATCTATTTTTCTCTAGCTATATATCTCTCTCTTGCTTTCTTTCACACAAACACACACGATTGTTGTTTCTTCCTACCTCTTTATCTATCTCGTTCTCTCGCCCGGTTTCTTTGCCTGTGTGGCCACTGCAAAGCTGATTGGCTCATCGTCGGTTCATAGGCGGTTTATCATTGTTGTTATTGTTGTTGTTGTTGTCGTTGTCGTCGTCGGTTCGTCCACGGTTGCTTTGTGTTTCACTTCGACGACACTTCGTTAGTTCGCTGACGGACGGACAGACGCCCGGCCGGCCTCTCTTCCTCTTCCGCCGCATCTTCCTCTTTCTTACACTGTTCACGTTTTTCATGTTTCGCTCCACGTTTTCTTCACCGCCCCTCCCCCCCCCCCCCCTACCCTCGCACCGCCCCGCCCGTTCCCGACTCTCGCCCTTGTTCTTCGGTTCTTTCTTCTGGCTTATGATTCTCTTCTCGTTATAGCGGTGCGGTCACCGTCCGATGACCGTCTTCTCCCTGTTCTTCATTATTCCCCTTTTCTTCTTCCTTCTTCTTTATCATCTTGCCCTTTATTCTTCATCCTCTTTTCTTTGCTTGTGTCCGTTCGACCCTTCGTGCCGGTCGGTCGGTTTGTCCGTCTCTGTCTCTATTTGTCGGTCGCAAGCAGTAGTCGTTGTAGTAGTTACCTGCTACCCGCCTATCTGCCCGCGCGCCGGGTCGTCATCAGTTATCTCTCCCTGTCTCCCCTCTCTCCCTCTCTCTCGCTCGTTCACTCACTCTCTCTCTATCTCTCTCTCGCCCTATTCCCCCTTCTGCATCGTTCTCTATTTCTGTCCCCCCCTTCTCTCTCTCTATCTTTATCTCTCGGTACCCCGGGTGACGGGTCGTTGGACCGTCAGCCCGCCTGTCTCTCTGGATATGTGTTTGTATGTGCGAGCATGCGTATCTGCTATTGTGTGTTCATGCGCGAGAGTATAAAACGGTATATGAGAGAGAGAAACAGAAACGCAGCAGCGGCGACAACAACAACCGTTGTTCTTATGTTTTGTTGTGTGTGTGTGAGCGTGTGTATGCATACCGGCGGTATCTTGTTAAGTTCTGCTCGAAGCTCGAAATCACCGTTGCTGCCCCGATGCCGCTTCTGCTTCTGCTGGTGGCAATGGTGGTGATGGTGGTGGTTCTTGCTCTTGATGGTGGTTGCCACTGTTGGTCCCTTGATTTGCTGCTCTGAACGAGCGCTGAACGGCTTGACTATGGCAAAAAACAACAACAGCAACCACAACAATAGCAAGCAGCAACAACAGCAACAACAGCGGCAGTAATGTCGATGCAACAACGCACAACGGAGCAACAACAACAACAACATAATCGACGGCACCAACAGCAACAACAACAACAACAACGTCGGCGTCTAGCTGGCGACCGTGGGGAGATACGATTACGGTGGCCATTTTATCCGTTGTCGTTCTCGTCGAACGATACGAACGTTTGCCGTTCAAGCGCGACGAGCCTACACCATTGTTGATTAGATGATTAGGCCGTCCGGCGATCTCGACCACGCGCACTCTTTGACAACTTGCCGAGTTTCAACCTATCCACTGGTGGGACGGCTACTGCGGCTGTTGCTGTTGCTGTTACCACTGCTGTAACTTTTCTTCCTCCACCGCCGCCTCCTTCTTCTCATCCCTCTACGAGTGTCCTGTTAGGACAAACAATTACGACGACGCGATGGCTCGTGGACACCTATCTATTTACAAACCCCTGCGCCCTGCTCCCCCTCCCCTACAACCTTCCTTTTGTCAGCCCTTTCCGCCTATTGATGACTGGCTGATGACGGACGCATAGCGTTCTCTAACGCTTTAGAGGTAGTGCCCAGATGATGGGGCAGCTTCGGCTTCCGTCTTGACCAGACCACCGTTGATTCTCCTGTCGTATGACAATTCCCGCTCAGAGTTCCCACTTCTTAGGTCGTCGTCCTTGCCGTATACGCATTACAACAATTCAAAAGAAACGCGATAATGATAATGATGATGATTATTATTATTATTATTTCGACCGCGTTCTTCCGGAAAAGAGTGTTATTGGAACTACAGAAAGGCAACGCCAAGATTATGTTGAGTGGTCACCGACACTCAAGAATAATATAGGCAATCATGTAGATGTTATTTAAGTAGTATATATTAAATAGTATAATTGTAATACATATATATATATATATATATATATATATATATATATATATATATATATATATATATATAATCATATTCATAAACCCTAGTTAAAAACAAATATTTATATAATTACTACTTCCGTTCTGAGAACAGCTTCACCACCACCACCACCAGCTGCTCCAAAGAGGAAAATGGCTACCCGCCGGCATGTGGTGATCACCACCTCGTCACACCACTTAACTGTACACTATACCCTACTACTACTACTACTACTACTACTACAACGGTTACTTTGCTCATCTAACGTCAGCTTGTTCACTCCTTTTTTGTATCCGAAACACCCGCCTCTCAGAATGGCTGGATAGCGGCGCTCTGTCTTAGAAGTTGGCCGTCCAGTTCTTCCAGTCTACAGGCCTCTCCTCCTCCTTTTTTTTTGTTTTTGCGCCAGTGTGTAACTGTGGTTGTGTTGTCTTCCTACAACGGCCAAACAACGAATTACGCCGCTGCCGTCGCCGCCACTTAACCTAACGAGGGCTGGCTGCAAACACCGCCAGCTAAGAGCCGTCGAACATTTGCCGAACATTTACCGCAAACACGTCCAGAGAATCGGTGGTGGCGGTTGAGGTTCACGCATCCTCAATCCACGAAATCGGCATGAGATGATCATCTGAGATGCGGCCGTCATGGCGATAGCCGCGGAAGGCAAGTCTGGTCGTCAGGTTCTAAAGTACCATCATTCGAAACAACGACGGAACGTTGAGAAAAACGCGTCTGGCAATCTGCTGCGTAAATCTCGAAACACTTCTTGCTTACTCTTTCTCTCTCTGGTTGTCTTCTCTCTCTCTCTCTCCTCTCTCTCTCGCCGTTGGACCTGAGTTTTGTAGTGGTGACCTCAACATTGGCCATAGCCGTCTTGTTGACGTTTGACTTGACGGCCAGCGTTCTGTTGCTATTTGTCCGGCGAGACAAATAAAATAGCAGTCGCATATACACGTTGCCGTTCATATGTCTGCGTATTGAGCGTGGGCTTGTAACATTCGTGTAACTGGGCGACGCGTGACGACGACCGACAAATGATGCTTCGTCACGTGGTGACAATAGAGCGTTATTTCGCTTCGCACTCTTCTTCGTCTTCTTATTCTTCTTCTGGTGGTCTTTTTCTTCGTCTTCTCAGTTTTCGAAGATTTTTAATCTGCAATTGCGGCGATCTGCCTCTGAAATTGCACGAGTGGGCTTGGCCAGGAGAATCATCATATCGATGCAAAAAAAAAGAGCCCGGACCTTATTATGTAGCTTATACAGCAGTGCAATCAACGCGCCACTAAAATTGACTATATGCGGCTATATCGGGGCGGCGTGGTCTAGGAAGTGGCCGAGGCTATGCCATCTACCGGCGTGGGTAGCCAGATATTATTATATATATATATATATATATATATATATATATATATATATATATATATAACGTTATATTTAACGTTATCGGAACGTACTTATAATACAGGTGTGAGTAATTTAATTTGAACTAACCAATATAGCTATATCAGCATTCTTAGTATGCTCCTCGCTGACACATTCGATTCTATTCTATAAATGTTCTATTATATGCTGCTTCTATAAACAGTTGCACGCACTGAACAAGTAATGTGCTTGCTTGTCAGCTGCCAACGTAGACGGATACACAATAAAGGTTTCCAATCTTTTTTGTTTTCTATTTGTTAAATTGGCTTACTTCATCTACCATGTTGTGTACGAAACGATGATTCCCGATGCAGATCGAACTTTCTTTGAGTTCAATACTCATCGAGGACAGATGATAAATCGTACACTACCGCTGAGAGTCAGCCGTATGCCATGCTGCTGTTGCTGCTGCTGCTGCCGCAAGGACTGTTGTTAGGAAATCCACCCTAGATAAGTCTCAACATTTCCGGCCCTCGACGGCGCCTCATTAAGAATATGCCTGGCTCGGCGATTCCAAGCCCCAAGTAGGGCACGATGGAGGATGGTACAATAAATAGAAAAATGGTAGCTAGGATTACCATGAGCAGTAGCAACAGCAGCTACATTGGCAGCCGCAGCAGAAGAAGCCAGGTCAGCAGAAGCAACACTGTTTGACGGGCAACCCCGAACGCGCACGCATCTGACCGTACGCAGCTAGCGGCGGTGCTCTCGTTGTGTTACGGCGTATTTGAGTTGCTGCCGCGATAACAAAGCAACACAATGACACCGAGAACGGGACATACCCTACAGATACAAGACACAGCGACAGATAGACGGGCGCAGGAACACAGACAGGCGGGCAGATAGACGAACTGACACAATGAAGGTAGACGGAGCCCTGATTGCGACATGAGCGTCGCCGATGACCGCTGCTCGTCGCTACCGGCGCCGCCACCGTCGATTGCCAGTCTGACACGGCGTGAAATGCTTCAGACGACGACGACGATGACAGCAGCAGCAACAACAACAACAACAACAACAACAACGACAACAATAACAACAACGACGACGACATCGACAACAACAACAACAACAACAACAACAACAACGACAACGACGACGACGATCACTACGTCCATGACACCACCATGACCACGACATAGGCAAGTGGGGGAACTCTGCGGAATTGTTTGGCCACGAAGGCGCGCAAGGGAGAGAGAGAGAAAGGGGGGACCCGGCCCGGCAAGAGTCGGTCGGTCGTCGGTCGGGATTGCAGGACTTCAGTCTCAGCAGTGCTATTTCAGCGAAGACAGCAGTGGTTTCGACGCGCTGCTTCGACGGTCGACTTCGATAGAAGACGTCGGTTTTCGCGCGTCGTCGGCGGTGGTGGTGGCGGCGGTGGTGGTGGTGGAGGTGAGGTCAATGCAGCTCACGGAGGCGGCCTCGGCATTGGCGAGGTGCGTTTCCGTTGACGCCCGCGCAGCCCCCGCGACGCATCCGCCATTGACAGGACGACGTACATATAGACAGAAAGATGACCAGCCAATTAGTCACCACCGATCCCCCGCCACTGATAATTGGACACATGTAACTGTAACGACGGCGACGACGACGACGACTGATGTGAAGCGTGCCCATCCACCTAATGAGGCGAAGAGAGAAAGCGACCGAGTGGAGAAAAGGGGAGAGGAGAAGAAGCAAAATAAGGAGATATAGGGAGAGAGGAAAAAAGAGAGAAAGAGGGGAGGAGGGTAAATCTTAGCTGCTTGACTCATCGTTTATCGAAGTAAAGTAGAAGACATACATAGACGACAATAGAGTGGTGGGGTTGTGAAGGCAAGGCCGACGGTAAAGGCGCACTGGCGCGTTTGGCGTTTGCCTCACTCGTATTAAGGGTGGGGGAAGAAACTGCGGCATGGTTCAGCAGAAAATTAAACGCTGAGCAGCCGCGATATGCTCTATTAGCGTTACAATCGTCTCGCAAGATGCCTTATTATTATTACTATTAGTATTAGTATTATTATTTTTATTATTAGTATTATTATTTTTATTATTAGTATTATTATTATTATTATTATTCAAAGACATTATTTACCTCAGAAACATTGCTTCGCGTCGGTTATTATTATATCATCGTTTGTTGTGATGATGATGAATATTAGTACTACTACTACTAAAGTAAAGTTTTCGGGAACTGACCCTCAGCCAAGATTTAACGTTCACGAACCCGTGCACCTATGTGTCTCATCCGGTTGCGAGGCGCAGACCTAAGCCACCACGCCACCGGGCTCGACACTACTACTACTACTACTATGATGCTAAGCCGCACAACAACGCAATTACGAATGGGTGTCGCCAGCCCGGACGCCTGTCAATTGGCAATTAGGAGAGTCACTACGCAGCAATGCATGCTACATTTCATACTATGACACACTTTACAGCTGTCTTCCTCTTCCGCTCGTACACAGTATCTGTCTATTTCGTGTATTTGTTTGCCCATTTGTAACTTTGTGTGAAGGTTACCGAAATGTGAATTCGAAGTCAGATACGCGGTAGCTTTTTTTCATTTATTTCGGAGACATGCTAAATACATGTCTCAGTGTATGTATTTAGGACGCTCTACCCACACCTGTCAATCTTTGTCCAATTATTCATGGCTCATTAACGCCATTAAATGCCAAACCGGTCAGCTGTGTGATACGACATATGACTCGAAGGTGGAAGTCGATGTTGGCATTTGTAACAAATTGCACGAGTTCTGCTACAGTTCTTCTTTATCGACGCCCTACGGCAGAGCCCCTTTGTACGAATGTGCCAATATTCACGATGCTCATATTTTATTGTTAAGTGCAGTTAACTAAGCCCTAGCGTCTCCTAACCGACTGTTAGGGCAACGCGACGCATTGTCTCTAGTTCATAAACTAAGCGTGTGTCAGGGCCGTTTACCCTAGTGATAAACGGGTCAAAATAATTTATCTGTAAGTAAGTTTCGATATATATATATATATCGAAATCGAGAACAAATTAGAAAGGCCAAAAAAAATCAACGTGACTAAATTTGGGTTTGTTGTGCTGGCATCTGCACAGTACGTATGTACTGTGCAGATGCCAGCACAACAAACCCAAATTTACGCATCCACTGATACAGCATACTATTGAATGTTTCGCAGAATACTATATTGCAATTAAAGTTTTAGCGATAGAAAGAATGCCATTTGTTTTGTTTGGGTTAGCAACGGAGCCTTTTTGTAACCTTCCTCTGCGCACAGAGAGGATCTTGTGTCGTCGGCTGGATTCTGAAATGCAGCTTGCTTTGACAGTGACGTGATTTACGAAAACAAGAGCTAGTTTGCACTAAACGCATTACTTGCGTACCGTCTGCACGAGAGCTAAAAGGATTGCAATCGACTATTCGGAAATTAATTTCACTGCCAAAAACACCTTCACGAGCTCTGTCACAGCTCTCTGCGTATCGGTTGTCGTTCGGTGATTCTCTCGTTTCAAAGGTTGCTCGAAACATTCTCGCCACCTTATCTTAGGTGCGAGACAAGCTGGACAGACAACAGCGTTAAATAATTAAAAAAAAAAAAATATATATATATATATATATATATATATATATTTGCATATTATATATATATACTTCCTATCATACGTGCTAGATAAGCTTGACATACAACGTCCAGTCCAAATCAGCTAGCTACTTATGCTTGCAACGCAAATACCGCCTGAATATATATATATACATATATATATATATATATATATATATATATATATATATATATATATATATTTGTTTGTACACATTTGTCTAATAGGGCACATCTCAAAATGCAAGGGATACTACGCCACTACGTAGCTGCGTAGTGTTAACAATGTGTGCATATATGTATTGTTTCTGCGTAACGTAACAACCTCTCATCTCATCATCATTTTGTCGCATTTTGTTTGTTGTGTTTGTTGCGCTGCTGCTGCTGCTGAAACCTGACTGGACTTTCACGACTTGGCGGATGACTTGATGACACGACAGATCACTGCCACCCGAAGATGGCTCGGTGTCGGAATGGCGCCTGTCTCGATGGCCTGTGCTACTGTAACGACGGATACGGTGGGAAGGGCTGCGAGATGCCCGATGAGAACGAGTGCAAATACAGGTTAGTTCAAGCAACGCCAATGCCAGCGTTCGCTGCACGTTGTTTTCTGTTTGTTCGCACCATGCTCTACGGCGGTGGTTCGCGCACACCACGCACGCCACTGTCAATGCTACGCTATAGCCGAAACGCGAGAGTCAGATAGAGTAACTGACTACCGCTACTAACAGAGGAGGAAGATGCCGTGCCAATTATGATACAGCCGTGATATGCGCACGATCGATGCGCGTTTTGGCATCTTCCTGGCGTTGTGGCCGAGCGGCGGAAAAGTCGCAACCGCAAGGCAACCGTCCCCTGCTGCTGACGATGAATTCAGTGTTTTTGTTCGATATACAGTTGGTGGGTGGAGCGCAGCGTCGAATCGCGTTCATCGGCTGCCTGCATTCGTCATCCGCGACCTCACACACACACACACGACGCTGCTGCGCCAATATGCGACGTAGCAGTTAATGCAGATACATTGGTAGTGCAAGGCGTGCAAATGTGATTGTTCGATATGTTTGATGTATGTACATTGTTGCTAAGCTCACACCCTTGTTTGCACCACGGTCTTGGCACAGTCTCTCTCTCTCTCTCTCTGTACTGGCTGGGTGGATCGATTGAGTCGCCGTTTAGGCCTTGGTTTTTCCCAGAGGGATTGTTTTCTCTATATATATATATATATAATATATATATATATATATAATATACACAATAACATACAAATTTATAAGAATACAATGAAGCGACAATTGCTCCCGGAACGTGTGCACTGGGATTTATTCTTCATAGTGGTTGGGACCACTTCAGAGCGGCGCGGACGACGCCGCGTTCCGCTTGGACTCGACGCGTCTCAAAAGCCGCGGATCTCTGTCTTGCGAGGTTCGCTGCGTGCGATGAGATTTGCGATGAGGCTTCCGGGCCGCCCGAAGTCTCGAATAGCGGTGAAACCTACCTATTGAGGCGTACTTTGCGAGCTTTTCTCGTTCGCTAATTACGCGCGTGGGGCCTGCCGGATCGCACCTCACCGACCATTGAAGGTGCTAATGAGTCGGTGACAGTGGCATCCCAGACAAGCATCCTGCCCCTACTGAAGGGAGTAAGAGTCATCCCATCCGGGCGCTTGCCATCGTCGACGGAGAGGCCCTGGGTATATATATATATATATATAGATATATATATACAATCCTCTGGTGATAAATATATATATAGAACGCGAGAGAGATACAAGATGATCGTAGGAATAAACTTCCATTGATCTCAAAGTGAAAACATCACATTGCGAGACATTGAGAGAATACAGTACGACATGACAATCTAGTGTCACCCAGTCTGCGACAGGGCCTACCCAGTAATTCGTCGCAAGGATGTTTAGACAAATATATCCATGTTTGTGCATTGGTATATATATATATATAGGCGAGCACTGCCGAGTGTGCAAATGTATTGTACATGATTAATAAATCATCGCAATATTTTCTATATATATATATATATATATACTTATGTACAAACATGATAGGGGCGCCCCTAACAAACCATCGGTCACTTTGCATGTCATGAAACTCGTTAAATGAAGCATTTTTCCATAGTAGATTATCGGCGATAAGAACTGAATCTTTCACGGCAACGTACTCCCACAGATCGAAGCAAGGCTGTACATCTAACACCGCAATACAAAAGCAAGTCTTTACGCTGCTCTGCCTTGTAAGATTAAGAGAAACGCTTAGCATAAATACTGCGAGAAACGCTTAGCATACATAAATACATAGCTTAATAATGGAGCTGACAAAGGAAAGCGCTTTGAAATGTACAGTGTTAGATATCTTGTATTTCATCAAATTGGATCTTCCGATCATTTGCTGTACGCTCTCCTGAGCTGTACGTCCAATTGTATACTACATACGTACTGCTACTACTGACATACGCAGCACCAGCGTGGTTTCCGGGTCTAATTAAGGACAAAGTTTGCCTGGAACGAGTGGAACGGAAATTCACGAAACGGGTTGCATTTCGCTGCCATGTCGACCGGTGCCACGTCGACGTTCCTCACACAATTGACGTGATTAAGAAGCTTGATCAAAGAATGCTGCTAAAGCTGAGAAAGAACCCGCGTCTATTCAACAAAATGTTCGTTGAGAGGCTAACGACAACGCGTCGGGCTAGCAGCATGGTTCCTGTGTTCATCGCACGGAAGCGCTACATCAGCGATCTATACCAGTGGAGGATCTCGAGGCATATTTACGAGTGTTAGGGGCCGCCAACACCCTGCACTACTTGCAGATTATAATCACATATTGATCACATGACATACATGCATATATGGGAATGTATATATATTTTTTTACCTTAAATAAAGCGTTTCAATCTATACAATCTATCACGCCAGCGTCCGCCGTAAGTTCAAAAATCGTTTATTTTCTAAGCGATGTTCTACCCCACCCACCTTGATTCTTCAGAATATCAGTAGTTGATTTTACAGCAAAATTCATTCGGGAACGGAAGAGTTCGAAACTTTGAAGAGTATTGAAGGTCCGCTAATTACCCGTTGCATAACACACCGAAAAGAATATAGATTTTATGCTGAGTGAACGTTGATGTTGGCCAGAAATTGTACAAAAGAGATAATTTATATATAATTGTTCAATGTCTCACCGTAAATGCAACACATTTCTGAATCTACCTCAATAATACTACAGAATTTTTTTAACTAAGCCAATATATACGTATACCCAAGTTACATGAGCGATACATTCAGGATAAAACTATGCACTGCGAGAAACTATTGACAAAATAGCAAAGTATCGTACGTTTAGTATTATAATTCATTTTGTCGCACTGGCGTGGGGCATCCGCCTGCGCCTCGCAGGTCAGAGAAGACACATAGGTGCACGATTCAAGCCCCACCGTTGCACAATTATGGAGTCCGTTTTACAAAGCAATGCGAAAAAGTTTCGTGGACGTTAAATGTTAACTGAGGGTCCGACAAAAGTCTTATAATACATTCAATTGAAAGCAACATTTTAGCTGGCCATACGTTGAAAGCTCATCTCTCTACAACCACATCATGGTGGCAATCATGGTACTTAGTAGTATGATTTTGGAATGATGGAGGAATATGTATCTTGCTCGAACACAGCTCAGTTGCTTAATCAAGATGGTTAACATTTTAAAAGACTTTCAAAAAGTATAGTACACTGCTTGCGCGACTGAAATGGCACTTCACACTACCAGGTACATATATGCACTTAATAATAAAAATGTTTATATATGTATATATATATTTTTTTTCTTTTTTAATGCAAAAACAAGCAGGGGTCAATACGTTGTCAACACCAAGCAAGATAGAGCTGGTACGCAGACCATCTTATTGAAGCTCACTAGGTAAACCGTAAGGATTTTTGTGCGCATTGCCAGCCTTGTCTTTATTGACACCGTTGTTGCTCCCCTGCATGTTTCCGTTGTGATACACCATTCTATTGGTCATATTCTGGAGTTGTCTATCATGATGGCTATCGTATAACGTGTACATATTCGCGTCGGATTTAAAGCAGTTTTGCGTTGTATTGCGCTAGTGTACGCAGGTGGTTGATTAATTGCAAATATGCACATATCTGTATGACCGTTCAGACCATGTTACGTTTAAGCTCGTTTAAACATAACATGACTTTGTGTATATATATATATATATATATATATATATATATATATATATATATATATATATATATATATATATATATATATGTGAAAACTTACCATACACATCTCATGTCTCTTATCTGTGTGTATAATTTTTCAGACCATGTGATGTCTTCGCCCATTGCACCAACACAATGGGAAGCTTCTACTGTTCCTGTTTTCCTGGATATGAGGGCGACGGCTTTGAGTGCAAAGGTATTTATCTATCTATCATGTATAGTATCCGCGGTATCTCGATTTTGCTACTATTGATGTAAAATTAATTTGCGCTCTCTAAAACTCGTATGAAATATATATATATATATATATATATATATATATATGGTGAAATTAGACTATATGTATGTTAATGTTACATATATATATATATATATATATATATATATATATATATATATATATAGCCAATAGTTTGCGATCTATGTATACAATGCTTGGACGTTAGTGTGTGAAAAGTTGCACTGGCCAGGACTGTATTGTGGCAATTTACCTGCCGCCAATGAGTGCTTGTCAATTTAAGAAAAGGACGCTTGGAAGGCTTCGAAAATAGATTTTTCACCAATTAAACGCAATTTCGGTCTCTCCAGTAAGCGTACAAAGTACCGTTAGCACTTAGCTAGGATATCTAAGACAATCGAACGGTTGCTTGACAAGATCTGCCCGAATGCTTTGACGAAGGAACACCAGATGGCGCCACGATGTCAGGCGCATAAAATTGCCAACAGCAGCAGCAGCAGGGTTCTCCTCATGTGTAAAACAGCATAGGCTTGAACGATTCTGTAACTAGAAATACTTCGGATGAAGTAGTCAAAACAAAAGTGGCAACGCAAATCAGCGCCGAAACTATGCACACTTGGTTGTTATTGTGTGCTACGATAACTAATACATTATTACTAATCCAGCAAGTACCATTCCGTTATTGAGCTTCATAGCGTCTTAGCATCTTGGTTGCTCGTGCGAGCCGCAAGGAGTGCTGTCGTAGTCAATCCTCTTCTCACGATCCATCCACACCATATACAACGTATGCCGCAGTACCTGCACATGGAATCGGCGTTGCCACTTGTTGCCAACAAACAAATGTAACGATACTCAAAATCCGTCTAACGGCGTATTTCCTGGCCTATGGTATGCAAGACGTTCTAGAAAAGGGCAAGTGGTTTCTGGATCATGAAAATCAATTGAAATTTATCGCACGTGTACTGTATGCGAGGAGGAAGGGATTCGATTTGTATGCATCTAAGTAATCTGGCATCTCGTTGTAACTAGTTTTTCGTATTGATCCACTAGTGCGGCTTTATTGTGAAAAAAAACAGAGATGATATAGTAGGTAGGCTGTTTGTAGCGAGCCACATTTGGCCGCGAAGATAGATATTTTTAAGTACCAACTATAATTATTAACCGCCTTTCCAAACAAGAAAATTGAAACTCTACCGCTGTGTGTATGTGACCTTCCAATATCATCACATCCTAGGCTATTGCGCCTCTCTAAGACGCCCAGAGAGAGCCAGAGGGAGGATTTTGCCAGCTGTTACCTATATAGTGCGCTTCATGCATTTTGGGGCATGTTAGGTCTCATCCATTTTTGGAACTTCCCCGGCTTTGTTCGGAAATTAATGCGGAGTAGCATTTTGTATCTTTTTTACCAGCTAATCCTTTTCACTTCGTCGAATGACAAAGCACAGGACTAAAATGCGCCACCGAAGCGTGTTATCTGAATGCGTTACAAACACGCAGATGTGTATTCGAACACAAGATACAAATGCCCACCGAACCGAATCAGAAACCAAGAAGGCATTGCGCACTGGCTCCCCAGGCCTCGCCGGCACTCATTAGTACTAACCGACTTCAAACCTTAACCAAAACAGATTCTAGTTTTACTACGCTACCTCACCTGAGTATCGCACGGTTCGGTAAATGACGGCCTGAGAGATAAGTTCGGTCAAAACTTCACTGTTGCACTGAAGCAATAACTGTTTCTACTTTGGCCTAGCGCTGGTTCGTCGTCTGTTGTTACCAACAGAACATAGATTATCATTCACAATCACAAGGCAACACATTACTTTCACTCACAAGTATTTAAACAAAATTGCTACTAGTGTAATTCTGTGAGAATGGATGCCTTCGGGGCATGGTTTGTATCGATTTAGTAATTTGCAATTAATTACATGAAAACAGCCAAGTTTGGGGTACTGCTATGTTAGAGTAAACAAAACGTGCTCTTTAAGGGATGGCTTGCAATGTACGTCCGTGCGCCGAAATAGTCAATACGTCACGCATAATGAATCATATAATATACAATCGGCAAGTTATCACGCACCTGTCGATAGCACGGACATACACGGCTGACAAGCAGCTGGCCAGCAGCATTCGGGATGTTTTTCACGTTTTCCACCGCAGTATAGAGTGCAGTGACGCCTTGTTAACGCAGGAATGTTTATGCCTGGCTGCGAACGTGTGTCTCATGTCTCTATGTGCACATATGGAAGTACTTGGATAATTTTCTAAAAACGATCTCTTCACGGGTGGCAGATCTGGCGGGCACATTATCATCGTACCACCACCACCACCACCACCGGTAGCAACTATCTTTGCGAAGACAAGAATACGTAATTAAGCGTCTACGATTCGTCTCCAATCATGACGAGCTTCGTTAACGTCATTATAACAGCCCGATGATGATGACAACAACAACAACAACAACGAACAGAGTTGTTGTTGTTATTGCTGTTGTCGTTGCTGTTGTTGTCGTTGTCGTTGTTGTTGTTATTGCTGTTGTCGTTGCTGTTGTCGTTGCTGTTGTTGTCGTTGTCGTTGTTGTTGTTGTTGTTGTTGTTGTTGTTGTTATTGTTATTGTTGTTGCAACAAAGACCACTGGCCGCGGCCACTTATCGGGGACAGATGAGCACTGAATGCTCACCTGACCCGCTCTCTTAGGCGTGCGTGTAGCTGCGTGCCCTTGCAGGCTGCACGCGACGGTGTATGCATGATCAGTAGTAGTAGTAGTAGTACCCAGAGGTCGAGAGAGAAGAATCGTGCATGTCGGCCGTTCGTTTCTCTCGTTGTTCGACGAAGCGCAGGTGGAACAGAAAGGCAAACAGACAGAAAGACAGGCATACAAACGTACATACACATATAGACAGGCATACGTACATACATTCAGGCAGGTATACATCGAGACGTACGGTCATCTTTCTGGACGTGTGGTCAAACCATTGCCATCGACCAACGGGGAAATTGGCGCGCGTTCAAGCTAAATGGTGCGCCGCCGCCTTCTGTGGACCGGCCAGCCGGCGAGCACGGTCGTACAACGATGATCGCACGAGAGACATCGGCAAATTTGCGAGACTTCTTGTATCATCACCATCACCCTCATCAGCCTCATTATGCTTGCTGGTGTTTGTTGCTTTTAGGCAGAGACATCGGCAATCGACAATTAGCTCGGACCCGCTTAGTCAAAGGGATTAACGGCAGCACCAGCAATTGAAACGTTCGTTCGAGTTGATCGTGCGGCGTGATGCTTTCCGTCGCCACGGTTTCATTTCGCTCTCGTCCTGCTACCTTCCGCTACAGCTACGATCGAGCAGCGATCGAGACGAAGATACCTGACAAACTGACCACGAAACTACACAACAACAGGAACAACAACAACAAACAAAAATAACAAACGCAAATAACAACAACAACAACAACAACAACACAAGTGGGCAAGGCGCCACCAGTCACCGACAAATCTTGGCTCAACTGCATTCAAAATAATACGCGTGAAATTATGTTTGCACGATGATGACGACGACGACGGTTGCAAGTCAAGCGGCGGAATAATGAAGCCGGGAGGTGGACACGACAAATCGCCGCCTTTTTTCCAAAGCGACTACAAAGCGAACAAATATAAGATTGTCTGTCCACATCGAGGGAGAGAGATGAAGATGGTGGCGCTGCTGCTGCTGCTGCCGCTGCTGCGTTTCCTCTAGCCCGGAGGGGACAATTCGTCGTTTTTTTTTCACTGGGTCATAAGCGCATTTTTCAATGTCTATTCAATCACAGTCTTCTGTGTGCTTGGCTGTGCTTGCAGCACTTGGCTTGACTATAAAGGCACTCTGCTAATATCTCTGGTTTTCTTTGATGTTAAAGTGCTTTGAGGTGTGCGTATCAATGTAGCCTCGATAACTAACTACTAAAGATATAACACAATTAAACACAAGCTTCAAAGGAGAACCCGATTTTCTTATATAGAGGTTACGCCAGGAACCTTGGCGGTTAGCGTAGGTTGTTGACATGACTAAAGACGAAGTCATTACCAGAATAGTCAGCACACAGTAATATTTATCAATCACTGAAAGCCTAACGCGTGTTTGTTCGAGTTCATTCAGATTATGTATGCGACCCTTAATGAAATTGTATTCCACATAAATAAAATTACTGCGCAAGTTGTCCTCTCCTATGTAACTGCGGGCTGACTCGTCCAACACATTTAAGTAGGTAGTAAGATTTATTGAGTGTAATTATGCGTTTTAACGGTCTGCACATTTTCCTCGTGTAGGATACAGTCCCGTAATAAACTTTTTGACCTCCTCAATCAAATAAATGCAGCAAAGGTGCAGGCGTCTAGGTTTCTAGGTAATTTATTGATATACCTTTAATTTGCAATGACGGAAAATTCAAAGAAAAAACAAAAAGTGGCTGGCCCGGAATTCGCTAATGCGCAGGCTTAATTTCTTTACAGTCCTCTTTTTAAAAGGCATGCTCCCCGAGCATTGGTCGGTCTTCTCCTATATGGGCCAGTATATTCCATTCATAGTCTGTATTGGTGTAAGCTTTAGTTCGTCGTCATTCAATGGTGTAAGCTTTAGTTCGTCGTCATTCACACGCCACTTTCCAAGCGTATGCCTCATCAATGGAGCTGTGCAGTCAGACACTGCAAATTAAGTTACATGAAAGAACGCCTAGTAAATGTTTCTCGTCTCTGAACGGTGCTGATTTACCTAGCCGTTCCAAAGCAGACCCACTGCCGTTCTTAGCTAGGCAGCAGACTATGTTACTCTGCTCCTCTACTTCGTTATAATTTGCGCCACCTTTTGATGCGTTCCCGTAGCGCGATTAACCATCTCTAGACAGATGCTTTAACGGTGCGTGTTCGTCTGCTCAAATATCGACCAAGCAATGCTGACAACATCACGACAGCAACGAAGGGGCCAATAGCCACACTAGCAGAAGAACTGCGATAAAACGACATAAAACGGTAACAACAATGCAACAGCAACAACAATGCAGTAACAACAACAATGAAGATAACAGCCAATAACAGCATTGCTTGTGTGAAACGTGTACCCGTGTGCAACAGCAAAAACAGTGACCGCAGCTGGGGTGTCTGTCGGCGATGGCCAAGATCAACGCCGCAACAATCGAACAACAGAGGCAAACGCACAGCGCAGGTCTTGATCAAAGTCCTGATTGCCATCGCTGTTCATTCAATCTGTTGTTGGGTTGTTCAAGGCGAATTACTAGCAAGTGTAAAGTTCTTTACGGCAACCGGTGCGCTGCTGCTTTTGCTGCAACCAGCAGTTTGCACTGCCGATTTGCACTGTGGCCGGAGGCCAGTACCAGCGCGGCCGATATGCTTCTCGTGATGAGGTGCTACCCCGAACAACAAAACCGGAAAATTCACCGGACATGCCGGTCTGACGTCGGCCAGTGATGAGGACGACGACGCACTGGCTCTAATGAACGCCGCGGCGAGATCGTCGCCGACCGAGAGGCGTCGACTCATGACGGGGCGATCGTCAGCTCACAAACGAGTGCCGAGCCGAGCGAGAGATGAGACCCCCCCCCCCCGTTTCCCCAAACGAATGCGGGTGACTTCGTGAAGCACCGTGGAATACCGAAGGCAACGCGGCCGCTCATAGCAGTTCGCACGGGATGCCTACGGCATCTCGTGTTACGGTTAACCGTGGCAAGAAAAAGCCAAAAGAAGGCGGCAAAGAAGATTAGAGAAAAAAAAACGAGATTGGAATAGAGAAAGATATATTATTATTATTATTATTATTATTATTATTATTATTAGAGCAGTGTGCTCTCCTGTGTGTACATATATAATCGAAATTAAAATCCAAAGCCGGGTTGCTGCTGCTGCTGCTGTCAATTCTACTAATTATGTTAAAAGAAGATAAATTGTAGAGTGGATCATCAAATCAAACCAACGTTTTCGAGCTTTTTGGCTGCAAACAAATCGAAAACGTCGTGGTTATATCGGGCTTCATGCAATCTGCAAGCAGACGCCTGTTCACTGGTACTCGATTGCGAGTTCCTTTGACCAGAATCACACAAGGTAACGATAAACGTGTATTGGTATGATATTTGTGTTTACAAATCACTACTTCCGCTGTAGAAACTCGCCGGAGAGCCACGCCCGTCGAGCTCGGTATCCGTGCGTTGTTTTTTTCTACATTTTTTTTCGTTAGAGTGCATAGTGCAGCGATGCTTTGGGAGGGCCAGGCTTCGTGAAAGCTTAAGTTTTGCATGAGGTCGACAGGCCAGTTATGGTCAGTTATGGTTGCTGACATTTTGCCTCGTTTTACGGCGTTGCCTAGAAGCGTTTTCATATTAATTGATTTATTCATATGCTATATACCACGTGGTATAATGCATATATGGCACGTGTGTTAAGTAAGCGCTAACATAACGTACGCAGTTACCGTCAAAACAGTCTCTTGCGAGTCATTCACTTACTTGAGCCTAGGCGACAATCTAACTAACGAGCAAATTGAGCCAGCTAGTTAAAAGTATCATTTTTCGTACTAAGTTTTTACAAATATTATTATTACTGCTAAGAGTCAGGATGAAGCAATATAGTGAGGTTTAGTAAATGTGTTTGCTTTAATTTACCTCAGCAAGATTAAATTTGGACAAAACGACGTATATGATCTAGAGTTGTCACTAAGTAGTTGAGTGAATTGCGAAATATCTCACTTTTCCGACATTAGTTATAAACACTATCCGCGATTGTTTAGTTAACATCATTTCGGTGGCCGCGGTAAGTGTACTCGGACAAGGTGTACAGGTGCCCCTTGGACTTGCAATGACCGGGAAAATTTCAATATTTACTTGCACTAATGGGAAGTTTTCGGATTGGACAAAATGTTATCCATACTTGGTTGGTCTTGCCCTGTGATGCGTGGCCCTTCGTTGCCTCCCGCAGTGTGCTTTCTGTTCCGGCGTAATCAGGCGACGGAATCATCTCTGTTGGCCGTTGTCACGATCAGAGATAATGAGTTTTCTTCTGCAACATGTGGCAGAAACGCCTTACGCAATTTGTCGGACGTTTGACGGACATCGCATACATATGTATATATATATATATACAAACATAGTCAGACCGTGAAAGAGATGTTTGTTGCTCGTTCAAACAATATGCCCTTCCTGTATAGACGCAGCGTTCAGTGTCCGTCTGTCCGTTCGTCCATACGTGCTCACGCATGCAAAAGACAAAGGCAGATCATTGTGAAAAATAAAACTGTCTTCGGCTCTCTGGCATCGATATGGTTGTGCCCCCGTGGTCGATGTGTTGAGTCATGTTGGAGGTTTCGTCTGCCATTGATACACGATCGGGATCCGGCTACCGAAATGCATTCGACGTTTTGCTTTCGCACCGGCACATTTCAGTTCACAAACGTAACCTCTACGAACCCTGTGCACTGCTTTATCATTGTGCTTAACTAAATCCTTAAAATATCAACGTTTCAGACTAGTGGACGTATACCAAATTGGATACCATTTTTTTGGCGTACCTGCGCATTCTCTGCCGCAAACGCTTTTGGTGATAACGTCTTAGACTTTATTTCAATTTACAAACTACGACAAGCAATACAAGGCTCTGTCGTTAAATGCAACTGACTGACATCCATGTTGAGGAATCGAGATTTTCTAAGAATGCTTTATTTAAGAACCAAACATTGCAATTGAAGAGCATCAGTCAAATTTCCACATGTAAACATTGTATGAAAGACGAATAGCAAACAGTATAGATTGCCCCTGAACGAATTACGTATTTAGGTGGTGAGAGCCGGGCACAGATCCAGACGCGTTGGGCCAGGCTCGCGTCTCGACTAAGTTTTGATGCCTACCTTCACAAAATGCGGTACGGAAGGTCAACATCTGGCGAATGCTCAGCACAACTCACACAGACGGACAATCAAAGACATCTTAGACCTCTGTAGATGAGCTACCAGACCATACATGCAAAGGGCCATTGCTCTAGAAACTTGTTTCAAAGCTGTTAGTTTAATTGAGTGTTATGTTAAAGCGCACCGTAATGTCAATGTCACGTTTGGCGACCTTAATATTGCAACATTTGTAGCCCTTGCAATGGCAGGCTAAGCGATTTGAATGCAGTGACGGATCACCTTAGTGCTATGTAGTTTGCTACGCGTAGTCTAATCTGGATCTTTTAGCGACCATATATGACAAGGAAGTACGGTTTACAAAGAAGCTGACCAAACTGTTAGTTAACATGTTAGTACATAACCTTTGCACGAAAAAAAACGTTTCTTTTTAGGCAATTATGTTAATAATAATAATAATAATAATAATAATAATAGTAATAATAATAAGAAGAAGAAGAAGAAGAAGAAGAAGGAGAAGACTGCACTTTTTGGGCTGCTCTAAGATCCCTGGTAGGCCCTCAAAGACGCGGAAATCAACGCAGTCCTAAAGAAGGCTTTTCGTAGAGCCGGCATATCAAGCACCCTAGAGCTCAGGTTGGGCTTCGAAGACGGCAAAAGACCCGACGGCGTCACCATTCCGCCATGGTCTAAGGGCCTGGTATGGGATGCCACGGTACCATGTACAGTGGCTCCGTCATACTTGATGCACAGTGCTACCGGGTCAGGGTGGGTTGCTGAACATGCTGACTTCGCAAAAAAAACGCAAATACTGTGACCTTGAGAGAGGATATCGCAGTGTGTAGGGGAAACGCCGCCGCTGTCATCGGCTCTATGGATTGAGGAGTGGGGGTGAGCCTAGGCGGTTACACGTTTAGGTCCCACAATTGTAGGGAAACACCGATAAATAATAATAATAATAATAATAATAATAATAATAATAATAATAATAATAATAATAATAATTGGCCTGTCTTCGTGGTGGATGATCAAATGAGCCCATGGTAACCCTGACTGTAAAATACCTCCTGTCAATAGAGGTCCTGTTATACTCGATGGATAAAGTTTCATTGCCACCCCGCATATAAATAAGGAAGCTTGATATCCTATGTTATATTTACTCGTGCGTAATTTCGTGCAATTGCCTTGAAAATTGACATTAAGTAGAAACATCAGCATGAAATCCGGACGTGGCCGAAATGGCACCTTTTCGGATGTACTGTAGAAACAACAATCAGTAGTACGGCAGTAGTAAGATGTGGGGCTAGCTTATTCGACAATGCCGGAAGAACTTACCACTCTTTTTTAAAGAGCAGAAATAGATAGTGATAATCGCAATGTATAACTAACTATTAGCATCATTGATGATGCACTTATGCACCGATCATTGTCTATCAATTTGACTTTTAAACTGTCTGCAATCGCTTCTTAATGTCTCTTAGTTTCTTTCTCTGAAATGCAAGATTAGCGAGCATATATATATATATATATATATATATATATATGCGTATCACCGTGTGGGCCGAATAACTCGTCGCGTTTTTTTTTTATTTTAAACACCTACGAGGTCATCCTAATCATTATCGTTCAACGAACTTGTTCCGTTCCCACCTTCCCAGACTTTTGAGGTCCACGTCTAGCAAATAGCTTATAAGTTATCTGGCTCAATTTGCCTTTGCACGCACACATACACACGGACACAGTTCAAGCACATACATTGGGTAAGGTAAATTTTGAAAAACGTATAACATCGTCGCCAAAAATCAGCAAGACCTGAATTTAGTGAGAGGTCGTTTGGGTTGTTAAAACAGTTTTTAAACACGATAGAACAGCTACGTCTCGTGCGAGAAACATATCTTAAAAAATGACGGCTATCTTTAGCACATTTGTTTTGCCTATTCTATCTAATCTTAGTTTAGGCTTGCATAAACTAAGACCGCATCTAGGAAAGCGCACAGTTATAGGAAAATCTAATACTGCTCATATCTTAAAAAAATAGTATACATCCTGGTGGTTAAGCTTCGAACCCCAGTTCTGAAAAATCATTCCGAATCCTAGGCGATGTGTGTTTTCGCCACAGACTAGGCCGTGAATGCGATCAGCGTGGCGTAAATGGCTTTGCTTAGAGTATCGTCAAAGATACTACTCAAATCATTGCACGTGGCTATTGACTTAGTCATATAGAATAGGACAACGACCGATCTAATGGACTATTATTTCATACGAATGTTATATAATCTCGAAAGCGCTGGCGTATTTGTAGCCGCAAAGTGAACAGCCGTTATGGTGGCAAAGTTCGTGGGGTGCTTACGTGCTTATCGGCGAGTTTACTCCGGCTTTTGTCTAGGGTATACCCTAGCACTCCCCTCACTGTTGGCGAGCCAGTTAGATATTTTAATCGAAAACAACCGCGACGTACAGTAAGGGATTTGTCAACTTAAACTTTAGCTGCCAAGTCAACTAAGCAACTGCCTATTCCACGGAGCGCTATTTGTGGTGTTCTTTGTTCGTGGCGGCAACGCCAGCGGCTTGGACGTAATAGCCACCGGTCTTGACTAGGAAGCAGACAAGCAGAGACGGTTTTTTTTGTTGCTGCTGATACTACTACTACAACTACTACCCGGTAGAACAATAGCTTGGTCATGCGTAGACAAAACGTGCCAGTGCTTCTCGAGAAACGTTTCAGCCGGAATCGTGAAAATAAACATAGAGTTTCTTGTATACTACGGGTTGATTGTAAACATCTCACAGTGATTTCAAACGTATGCGCCTCTATGCGCGGAAAATAAACCCTTCCTGTTAGGAAGGGTTTATTTTATGCGATCATATCGTAATATCGGTGCCTCTCTCTCTCTCTCACGATACAACAAGTGCATATATTGCACGTTCACGTGTTAATCGACTAGCATGTTTAGTTTAACTTTCAACTCTGCCTCTCCGGTTCTGCCTCTGTATCTCACTTAACTGAGTAGTTCACGAGTGAAGTATTTGTTGTCTTGCGCACCGCCTTGTTAAACGTTCTGGCGCAAGTGATAGTGGAGTGAGAGCGGTATAAACTGCATTTATGCGAGCATTGCCGACAGATGCACGCTCTAGAATTAGCATAAAACTTAGTTGTCAAGCACACCATTTGATGGTACCCGTGTATAATGTGCCTTGTGTGCACATGCTGTCGACTGTAGTAAGCGATCTCATCTCAAAAATGACGTAACTTGACGAAAGCAAAATCTCCGATTTCTTCTTAGGCCTGTAATTTTATTGCCTCGCAATTAAATCACTCATACAGTGCAGAACACTGCTGCTGCTCCATACAGGTTGCAGTGTATCGTAGAGCCCGGTGGCGTGCTGCATTCGCGTGCGCCTTGCGACTGGAGGAGACGCACACGTGCACGGGTTCAAACCCCCTTCCGTTTATAAAATACCCCCATGTTTTTATGGCGTCCGTCAAGAATGAAACAATGCGAAAGCTATTCGTAAACGTTAAATGTTGGCTGAGAGCCAGCAGGGAAATGTTTAGGTTGCGGTGTGTCATCCGCGTACATGACACGCAAGGCTATGTTAAGCTCATTTCAACACAAAGGGACGAGATCGGCAGGCGATGTAGTACAGAAGAGACAGCTCACCTGATCATTCTCGGGGGTACCCACGTTCTGCCTTGCCGCCAGCGACCCATTGCTGCGTTCAACCAGTAAAGTGCCTAAGGCAAAGAAGATGTTTGCTACGGGCTGAAAGGGAGCGACTTGCTTCTGCTGGTCGAAATTGCTTTACCAGCAGAAGGCAAGTGGTCTTATCAAAGGCTTTCGTGTTATTTTCACATCGATAAGTCGCGTAAAGATGTCCTCCGGGCATTGCCACATCTGTTCAGTTACCCTTGGATTAAAGTGGATTGTGTCACGGGTTCCCATTCCCCGCCTGGATTCGGCTCCGGTGACAGGGTCGGGTTTACCGCGGGAGCGACTCGTCCAATCACCAACTTACAAAATTACTTATTTTTGAGCTCTTCTTCCGGATGTTAACGAATGCGTCTTATACAATAAAAATATTCTTCTTTTCAGATGTTAACGAGTGTGAAATCCCCGAATTGCGGGCCCTGTGCGTGGAGAACTCCGAGTGTTGTAATCTGCCCGGCCACTACGTCTGCAAATGCCTTGAAGGTTTTACGGGAAACGCAACAGATAAATGCCACGATCTGGACGAATGCAACGATCCGGCTGCATGCGGACATCAGGTACTCAACCCACCTCATCTATTACCATGACCATGAAATATTGCCGCCTATCTATAGCACGTCTGTACATAATAATAATAATAATAATAATAATAATAATAATAATAATAATAATAATAATAATAATAATAATAATAATAATAATAATAATAATAATAATAATAATAATAATAATAATAATAATAATAATAATAATAATCTGTCATCGGCTCCATGGATTCAGGAGCGGGGGTGAGCCTAGGCGGGTACACGTTTAGATCCCACAATTGTAGGGAAACACCGAAATATTGAATAATAATAATAATAATAATATTTAATAATCTAATATTAAAATAATAAGGATACACATTCAAACCTCACAACTGTATTGCTCTAAGACATATTAAATAAATAATAATAATAATAATAATAATAATAATAATAATAATAATAATAATAATAATAATAATAATAATAATAATAATAATAATAATAATATTGGACAGCAATATCAGTATGTTAACGATTTTTCTGTAATGCGCCCTTTCGTAAATTATTCAGTTAATAAGACGTGTATGTAACATACATAATTATATATTTTTTAACTTTCCATATATATATATATATATATATATATATATTGTATACAATGGGCAAGAGCCAAGGCATCGGAAAAAATTGTCAAATTGATGGTAAAGCAGTCAGATCACTAAAGTAATACCACAAATATCTTGGTCATGTTTGGTTAGGGGATCACCAGGTTTTTAGTAGGTTTGAAAGTCCCACACTACCCAGATCAAAGGGTGTGCATTATGCATTTTTGTTCCTGTTCCTCTGTAAAAAAAGCAGTAATATTGGAACAAACGCATTGGCAATAAAAGCCAGATTGAGTATATGATAATTCAAGGGGGGGTGGACTATTAGCAGGCGCCAGGACATATGGATGCTTAAATAATGTATATGTTGCAGCTTAAAGCGCCCGGGGGGTGAAAACAACATATATATATATATATATATATATATATATATATATATATATATATAGCTAATTAGCAATTTGAGCAGGTGCACTATGAGCGTTAAAACTTGTAACTTAAAACACGAGAAGAGGGCGTAATTTAATTATCTAATTTCTGTTCTATGTAGGCGGTGTGCCACAATACAGCCGGCAGTTATGTCTGCCAGTGTCCTCCGGGCCTAACCGGCGATCCCTACACGGCATGTGGAGATCTCGACGAGTGCTCGCAGGAGGTCTCTCCGTGTGGCCCGAACGCGCTCTGCTCAAACACTGCCGGCAGTTTTTCGTGCTCGTGTCTCCCCGGCTACGAGCCGGCCGATCCCCGTCAACCGCACAAAGGTAACAAGAGGACGACGCCCTGAGTGGCATCGTCCGCCTGTATTATCCACACAGCCCAGCTAAACTTCCGACGCCAATTGGACCACTCCGCGCTCACAGCACATAGGTGCATTTGCTTCGGCCAGAAAACATTCAAGAGTTTTTTTTCTGTCAGGTTGATAAACTCAACAATTATTTTTCATTGAGTAACCAACCAAAAGAAAGCCAGACAGCTGGCGATTTTGCGATCAACATACGCTTTCTTCTATGGCGCGCTAGAGCTATTCAGAAAGGAAACCAAATCATTCGATTGAGAGACTGCTGCTGCTGCTGCTGTTCGGCCGTCACGCTACGCGCCAGGTTGAGACCTAAGGCTGCGCGTCAGGTTAAGGCTACGCGTCAGGTGCCAGGTGAAGATGTGAAAATGTGCAGGAACTTTGTCGAGCAAAGCCAGCATCCACAGCAGGCGAATCGCCGGTTTCACGTTGTGCTCTAACGGATGCGTGGTGACGCTTTGTTGTAGGTTGCGTTGACATTGACGAGTGTCTATCGAGCGGGGGTCGACAAGGCTCGGTATGTGGCGTGCATGCGACCTGCCACAACACACTTGGAAGCTTCTACTGCCAGTGCGAACCAGGACACACTGGCAATCCTCGACTCGGCTGTCAGGACATCAACGAATGCCAACAACACGTGCGTCGACTATAAACATTCTACTAGATAATCCGAACTGTGCTCACAATAACATATCGTCGTGTCGGTTGGTTTACACTTCAAGGAGAGTTTATTGTTTCTTTTTTTTGAGGAGCGGAAGCGGATTGCCACTGTCAGGTATACGAGTTACGCTTCGTATGCCCTGCGTACTGAATAATAAGTTAGCTTATATCTAAGACGTTACGTCGCATAGAACGCATAACGTAGTGCGGAGATTGTCTTTTTTCCAGCCCCTTCCAAATAAGTACACGTCTCTAGCCGTATCAATTCCATGTGCTTCTCACTGCCATTAGCATAAAGGCGGCTGTTGATATACTGCCTGCACGTACAATCGCCGAAATAAACGTAGTCGACCGTGTTGCAGGTGCAGTTCAGGCGCTGATATTGTGTCGCCAGCATCCTAACTACACCTACTTTTTCTGTTTAGCAGAGATTAGTTATTATTTTAAGTCCAGTTATCTAGCCGATTTTTATGAACGCCGGTCTACCAATAACGTATTTAATGACTGCGCGTAAGTCCCGTCCCGTTGTGCAAGCGTTTTCGCTAAAATCGGTATCGACGCAAAGCTAGAAATTCGATTAAGTTGCTAAGGCGTAATTTCCCTTCTATCTATCTAATATTCTTTCTTTTTAAGATTCTTTGGACACATGTGCGATTTTTTACTGCTAGCCTCGACGCTCTCCTTTTAGGTGTGTCATGGCACCATCTTTCAAGCTGACTCATAAAAAAAAACCACAGATAGGCGAAGGGGAGGCAACGCAACTTCTAGATAAGGCGAAATTGATTTGATTGCATCGAAAAATGCACGTCGGTGCATACGCTCAGTAGTTAAGCTCAACGGTGGTAGCATGGAGCATTTAAGAATTCGCCAGTCAAATGGCGCTAAAGTTTCAGTTGATGTTCTTGTCGTTCTAGGAGATGTGTGGAGCAAACACGAAATGTGACAATGTTCCAGGTAGCTATCGTTGCTCATGTAAAACCGGATGCGAAGGTGACCCTTACTCGGCTACTGGATGCCAAGGTATGATGAAGACCCTGCATTCATACATTTATATATATATATATTATATATATATATATATATATATATATATATATATCATAAAAATCTAACAATCGTGTCATGTACAATCTCAAATAAAAAAAAAATGTATTTTCTAAATATTTGGTGATATCTGAAATCGTTGGATGAATACAAGTCAACAAGTAACTGTCTGTTTACAGACGTGGACGAGTGTGCCCGGGATCCGCCAGTGTGTGGTCCAAATGCACGATGCGTTAACGACTTTGGTTCATACCACTGTGTTTGCGCCGAAGGTTTCGAGGGAGACCCAGCCGTTGGATGTACTGGTAAGCACTTAGTATATCGAAGACTTTTGATATATATATATATATATATATATATATATATACATACATACATATAGCTGGTTTGAACTATAAATTACGACAAATTATATGTTATCAGTCAGAGCTCATTTGAGAGGGTAAAACGATCCAAGGGAAATATTCGTTGCTTAAGCACACCATGCCGATATAGTGCATCATTTCTTAAAGCCATCTTTGCACGTATGCTGAGAATATCGATTCTGTATTAGACAGTCAGTATATATATATATATATATATAGAAACTTGGTTTCAGTATTCTTCGTACGTCATCTGGATAGAGTTGTACGTTATTTCGTAGAGCGCCGACGCATGTGTGGCGTGGGCTCATCATTTCACAATGTTCGATTTGCCAATCTCCTTATCGTCGGGCAAACGTCTTTAATTCACACTTAAAAGTAAACTTTGACCAAGGAGACCTTCCGATTGAACTTTAGTTGAGTCTGTTCGATAATTAACTGGTTGCCGCTCGTGGCAACGACGATTCAACAGATCAGAACACACGACAGAGGGGAGAGAGAGAGAGCGCCAGAGAGATGAGAGAGATATAGAGAGATAGTATTAGTGGGGTTCGTCGACGTGTCCCCACCCCAGCGTCAGACCTTCACCAAGACCTGCTATCCGTCTATGCGGCTGCCTATCTATGTAATTATCTATTACTATATTTGCACAAGTGAATTATGCTTTATGTTATAAACATATGCCCTTATGTACGGCTCCTTGGTACAACAACAGTACGCTGTGACAACCTGGCTCTCCGTACCGCCTGCATAGAGGAATGACTGAACCAACTGACAGGGTTCCTGCAGGGTAACACTGACACTGCAGCGCTACTGCGCTTTGGCTTGGCTGGAGAAGAAAGGAAGAAAGGGGTCTATTTTTCTAGCCGCATTGTTTCTGCGTCACCGTGTCACGTCTACGGGTAGTTTTGCGGTAACGGGCTAAAAACACGCGTTAGCTAGCCTAATCCAACGATTGGACTAGCTAAATCGAAAAAAAGCACCGCTAGTTTTTTTTTGTCAATGTAAAAAAATTTATTTGAGCGGGGAGTTTAAGCGGCGGATTTACCTCGTCGACCCGATGCGTTAAACAAAAACCTGACGCAACGTAATGCCAACGTTTCATTCATCATTCCGAACCCTCGAAACTTTGTTGCAGATGTGGACGAGTGCGCGCAGAATCCGTGTGCGCAGGGATCTCTGTGTTACAACTCGCCCGGCTCGTTTCGATGTGAGTGTCCTCGGGGCTACACGGGCGACGCGCTCCAGTCCTGCGAGAGGGACACTGTCGAGGTCGAATGTCAGGACGAGCACGAATGCACTCGCCATGCGCACTGTGTTGACGGCACGTGTCAATGCAAGGCCGGCTATCAGGTAGAGTGTTTGACCAATACGTTCTTAGTATCAATATTATAGCTGGCACAATTAGTTATTTATTGTTTATCGCACTTGCTTAAATTGGAGATCATTTAGTAGAGGTTCACGTCGGTGGTTGGCTGTCTGTAACGTTCAAGACCAAATGACGTTTGTTTAACAGTTCTATACTGCAGTCACGATGCACTGCGCAAAAGCAACAATAAGAGAAGCAAATGTTTTTAGTAAATGAATAATAATAATAATAATATATTATTATTATTATTATTATTATAGATTTATAGATATTATAGAATTAGATATTATATAAGTAATATATTGATAATTGTGATACATGTACATATTGATAAAATAAACCCTTGTTTCAAAAAAAATTATTATTATTATTATTACTATAACTAAAAGAGCCAATTTCTCGTTAGCGGTCGGGCGATCTAGCCTAGCGTGCGTCGTATTCTCGTTGAAAGACGCTTTCTCAGCTGTTATATGATCAAATGTTGTGTTTAATGCGGCCAGTATCTGGCATGTAGCCATACATACCTCTTTCGCATACCGTCCACGCGAAACTGCGCCGCGATCAGCCGTGCAGGAGGACAATCCTACTTTTGAAGAAGATTCGAAAGCAAGGCGAAGATTTAACCATACGTCGCGTTCTTTTGATTCGTTTGCCGACGGTGTCACCCTGTCTGGCGTCGGACTGACAAACGGATTGGTTACGCTCGCCGTGCTGCTTGATCACGATCACGATCACGATATCATCGAACAGGTAGCGCCGAACGGCCGTGACTGCATCGACCGCAACGAATGCCTCAGCCGCGGTACCTGCGGACGGCACGCCGTCTGTATCAACACCGATGGCGCCTACGTCTGCCAGTGTAAAGCCGGCTATGAGAAGGTGTGTAGTCAGTAGCCGTGAGGCGGGCGTGTATCTATCTATCTATCTATCTATCTTATTAGAGTCTGAACTGCGACAAACATTCAGCAACGAGATATGTGCAGCGGAAATACTGTATACGGTAGCTGGCGTTGTGCACGGTCTGCGTTTCGTAGTTGGAACGAAATTAGAAAATACATACGAAATTATACGAATATCAGGGAGAGTGAAGCGTGTGGCACGGTGGTCTAGGGGGAGTGAACGGAGTTAGGGGTCATGGTTGTCGTCTACAGCCTACGGTTCGATTTCCGATGCTGATCGAACTTTTCCTTAAAAGATACTCACTCCGAATGGATGCGAAACCACATGCCGCCTTTGAGATATACAGCGCTCATGCATGCTCCCACAAAAAAAAAACGGTTGGAAAAATCCTAGATAGATCTCAACATGTACAACCCATTGCAACGATACATTGAAAAGCAAGATGGCTTAGTGGCAAAGCCTCTGCCTTGCATTCGAGAGGACTAGGTTCGAGACCCAGACCGGCCACTCTTAAATTGGTTTGCATGGTTTCCAATTTAGGCAAGGTAAATGCCGGAGTGGATTAAATATTAGACATGACATGAAAAACCGTACACGGATATTAGTCTTACGGAAAATTGAAAAAAACATGCCTTACAAAGCAAGACGATTCGAAATAGTCTAGATTTTTTTAGAAACAAAAAACAACCTCCTTAAACAATAGCGTTTTTAATTACATTAGCAAAAATTAAGTCACAACGCGGTGTGAGAGTGTTACGTTTATATTGTTTTGTAATCGTAATCAGTAGTTTCAGTGGTAATGCTGCTAGTAGGTACCTCCCTAGCAGCTTGGAAGCGAACCACCATGATGTTCGACGAACAGTTCAAACAGTTTTCTGAGTGTGGGCGCTCAACTTACATCGTGTGCCCCAGAGAGCAAACGTGGTGCTGGCAAGTTTCCCTCTAGTCTAGTATTTGCTGACCGGCCATCCGGCCGAGTCAGTAGAACATCAGAGCGGCATTGCATGCCAAAGAGAAGTTTGTTCCATCAATCATGCTCGTTCGCTCTAATGACGTGCTGCGCGATAATTAGTTGAGCGACGGACACGGTATGTTTAGCTAGTTGCCGAACGATAAGATGTCAGATCGATTGAGCGAATTAATCGTTTATGGTTTGGTTGTCAGTAATGTACTCTAGGTACCCCAGACCCCACCCCAGACTCCCCGTCCGGTTGTAACTACTGTTATCTACTGTGTCGTGTGAGCAGCGAGACCGGCCGAGGGTTTGCGCGGTGATCGGTTACGTTGCAATAGTGGGCAGAACTGACCTCGGTTGTTTGTTTGTTTCTGTTGCTGTTTTTCTCTGTTCGCACAGGTGTCGGCCGGTCCGAGAGCGAAGTGTCGCGACGTCGATGAATGCGCTCAACAGCCTCCGGCCTGCGGCTCGAACGCACGATGCATTAATACCGACGGCGCGTTCCGCTGCGTCTGTCCCGATCACCTGATCGGCAACCCGAGGGAAGCCTGTATTCGTACGTAATCGTGTCTGCTACGCGCGAACGCTATTGGTCGTTACAGTCGCTGCGGTCGTGTTGTATGTGATGAGCACTGGCCTGGCCTGCCTGCTGGCTTGGCTAATGCTTCAGATACTTTAGAAGCGCAACTGGATCGTAGTTTTCAAAACTGTTATAGTTTAACGTCGCACTTATATATATATATATATATATATATATATATATATATATATATATATATATATATTATATATATATATATATATATATATATATATATATATTTATATATATATTGTGATTCAATATCAGGCCTTTGTGAAATGTTTCGTCTAATTTCATTTCAAATCAGAGGATTACTGCTACGTAACAAAATTACCACATACTGGAAATTGCAGTAAACCAATTTAGCCTTCGTGCAGCGTATAGCTTCGTAGCGTATCATCATTCACGTATTAAAATTTATAAGGTAGATGCTGAGCGCTTGTCTGTGATTGGACAGCGCAACGTTGGAGGCGCTGCTGGCATTCAAACACTTAGTCATGTTAATTGCATTTTCGGACCATGCCTTCTATGAGTTGCTACGCTGAGTGGTCACTACGCACAGCGAAATGACAATGAATACAAGTGCACTACATACTAACCCATATTAGTTATTGTACGCGGGTTCGACACAATTTACGCAGCCGCAGCTTTCTCGGACGTGGTGAAAACGTGACAACCGTATTGTTGCTAAACACACTGTAATACAATATAGTGATGTTCGGTTTTATAGCCCGACATGGCTATGTAGGGGTATTGTAATAAAACGACACTGGTAGGAGATTAATCAAAGTGATGCATTTCACAACAAGTGGGTTTCGCTATATAGCTAGTAGTTTTAGGATATTGTTGGATAAGTTTTGCCTCTCTAAGATGCCAACATAAAAAAGTGTTATAAATAAATAATGTTCTCTAAATTGCGATTAGCAATTGCATGCACCTAAGGAGCAAAACAATATCCCTATAGCTTCTAATGTATAGTTAATTAATTTTAATTGTTGGAAATATCGCCATTATTATTATTATTGTTGTTGTTGTTGTTGCTGTTTGCAGCGCCCTGCGACGCCGTTCAGTGTGGTCCACACGCAACCTGTCAGGCCAATGGCAAAGAAGCGGCCTGCATCTGCGATGTCGGTACGTTCTTTTTCGCGCCGTGATCTACCTTAGGATAGATTGGAGGAAGAGATCTTAGGATCTAGTAGAATTACGTCGATTTCGTCAAAAGCGATCACGAATCAATAGCCACCAGGCTAACTTTCACGCGCACGTATTGTCATCTCGTTAATCTAGCCATATCAATTAAAAACGAAGGAAGAAAAAATGCACATATATGTTTGTAATAATAAATGCAAAAAATATATATATATATATATATATATATATATATATATATATATATATATATATATATCCATCTCGCAGCAGAGAGCAACAAAATTTACAAATACGCACAACTGACCAGAGCCTCTGGAACCACCCTTGGGGGGACTACGCTGACAGAGAGACTGCTTACCAAGAAAGTTCTTATGCCAGAGAGACTTCCATCTGAACGTCTAGTGGAGCAACGCAGTCGCAATTACGATTAATCAAATCGGTTCACTTAGACACAATTGTCAGCTATGACAATATCATGAATAAAATCAATATATATATATATATATATATATATATATATATATATTAGACTGTGTACCTGAACGTTATAAGGCTCACCTAGTAATCATTAAAGTCAAGCAGTTATTTAATAGCCTGTACGTGTGTGTGGCGGCTTCTGTACGTAATCAAGTAACGATTCGACGATACGACGAGACTTCCTAACAAGAATGCGATCGGTATCGGGTCGTTGTTGTTGTTGTTGTTGTTGATTTCACGCTTGTTGCAGGCTTTACGTTCAATCCGTCCGACATCGGCGCAGGTTGTGTCGACGTGAATGAGTGCGGAATGGAGCACGGCCCATCGGGTCTCTGCGGGGCGGGCGCTCTCTGTACGAACGTGCCCGGAAGCTTCCACTGCGCTTGTCCGCCGGGCTTCACAGGTGCGCTTGCTCTATCCTCCATCCTGACACCAACCACCACTAACTAGAGGCAGCCTTCAAGAACCTTACTCGATTATTGCGGCGTTACAGCGCGATAGTCTAGCACATCACTGGCGGCGATGCTGCAACACCGTGCCCTTATAGTACACAAAATGCCTGCCAGTCTTTTAATTTTGTCTAGAACTAGAACGTTTGCATATCCGGGCGAGAAGTCCGCGTCTCACCATCCTGAAAACACTCGCTTGGCGTAAAGTCTCCCTGAAATAAAGCCAAACGAGAAAAAGCGTTTGCAATGGGATTTTTTCCTTACAGAGCCTCATAAGATTTTTGCCTAATCTAGGGCAAATGCGGCTAATTGGGTAGTCTTCTCTGGGAGTCAAGGGAGTCCATCTGCTATGCACGACGTTACCATTTCACTTGGTGACGAACGAGTCTACTTACTGCACAAAGTATGCTAAATTTGTACCCGGCATCTCTATGAAGTTGGGTGAAATCCCGCAGGTATTGGTGCCAGCCGAATCGAGCTAGCAAGGCCCATGGTCACGCTCAGCTAGAACTATAAGTAGGCTTGCCGTTCATTTGGACTCCTGTTGTCCCCCGTCCACGTGACTAGTGTTATTGCCATTAGCACATTCGACTGTACCTTTTATTAGGGCTTTGGCCATCAATCTAGTCTTAGGGCGCGTGTTTCAATTGTAAATCATACCACGATATCTAATCATAGAGTCAATGTAACGTTTTTTGTTTTACATTACTAGGAGATCCGTTTATTCAGTGCGAGGATATCGATGAGTGTGCGATTGGAGGCCCTCAGGGTTCGTGTGGACCCGGAGGTCTGTGCACCAATCGAGTAGGATCGTTTTCCTGCCACTGTCCGGCTGGGTTTACCGGAAATGCTCGTATCAAGTGCTCGGGTATGTCAAATTTTGTTGCTTGACCACCACAATATATATATATATATATATATATATATATATATATATATAATAACATACATATTTATGTATATGCATCTCTTCATGCATATCATTTAAATGCAATTTAATTGCAGATATCGACGAATGTTCAACCGCATTTGGCCCCAACGGAAAGTGTGGCCAGAACGCACTTTGTACAAATACACCGGGTAAGTTAATATGAAAGTCGATTTCATAGTAGTAATTCGACTGCAAACTTTTAGTTTTGCCAATATGCATTTATATATATATATATATATATATATATATATATATATATATATATATATATATATATATCTGATTTTATAATGTTATCTTGTCTGATTACTGAGTCACGCAGTAATCAACACACAGGCGATTAGCGCATCAACCAAGATGAAAACTAATGAAAACTAATTCGATGCTTAGTTGCGACATTTAAACATTTGGCGCGGCGTGCCATAGAGACGGTCATTTGCCTAACATTTGTTGACTAAAAGTGCAACAACATACACACGATTGATGAGTCACACACACAAAGACACATATATATATATATATATATATATATATATACACACATATGGGAAAATGTTAACATTGTGAAGGGAAACGGTGTTGCTTTATATTGGCTTACGTTTAGTAAGTTTGTGGCATGTTTTCTGTGTACTATTTGCTTGTCCAGGGAGCTACTCGTGCCAGTGTCCCGCAGGCCATACGGGAGAACCTTACGACGAGAGCGGGTGTGTCCTGCTAGCAGCCTGCTCTTCCCGAACGGACTGTCCTGGACATGCCGAGTGCCGGCAGGGCCAGTGTTTCTGTTCGGCGCCGCACTTCGGCGAAGACTGTAAACGTATGCAACCTTCCTACGCGTCACGCGTTGCTTGTTTCGCTTATTGTTTAACTGTAGTTTCTCTCATGCGTTTCCATAGGTATGTCTCTCTTTCGTCAAATTTGCCAATTGCGGGCGTGCGCATTGTGACCTGAGTTTCCTCTCTCTAACTTGAACAGCCATTAGGTAGTGATACCTAAACAAGCCCGACAGACTTCTGAGTTCGATCAGCAGCTGTGTTTTGCGACTCCATAGCGCATATATGCAGCACCTTCAAATGCACCTCTAACATTTGTCTCCTATAACTCACAATTGTTGTTCATAGACATCTATGGAGAGTCGGGCGGCATTATTGGCCTTCATCGTGTCAAGTCAAGGACGAAAAAGCTGCTTGAGCATGAAACCAGTAAAACATATCTATCTACCTATATATATATATATATATATATATATATATATATATATATACGTGCCCGTCCATTCTAAGAGCAAGCGTTCTCCTGAGACCATGGTTAGCTTTTCACACTGATTTATTGAAATGGCGTATAGCCGCACCTATATCGATCGCGTTCTGTATGCGCCCAGACGACATAGAGTAGTGTTATAGAAGCGTCTCATGAGCGTTTCGTCATCTATAACTACTGTTTACAGATCCTTGCGATGTGGTGTTCTGCGGCAATCACGCGAAATGCGAACTCGACGCTAACGACGGAGCCATGTGCGTCTGCTCACACGGCTATACCGGTCTCTCAAACTCGCTGGGCGGCTGTGTCGGTTCGTATCTGTCGCCTCTGGTTTGCTGTCACTCACTCTGACTTCACTCATCCGCGTTTTTAACATTGTTACATTAGCCAATGAGGAAGGACACACTGATTAATTAAAGTCATCAATACTGATAGCCGAACGCGTCACGGCCGTAACAAACACCTAGCTATCACTAGCGACTCCGCGATGAAGCAAACCCTAAAACAAGTGAAATTGTCGCATTATCTCGTAATCATATTGTGCATACATCAAAACGATAGTGGTTAGTGTGTGCAAAACGTTCTCAGTGAGAGTTCGATCAATGCACTGACACTATAGTATTTAGCTAGACCTTCTAATAGTTGTGTGATGTTGCCATTTGCGAAACACTTTGTGTTATGCAATGCGGCTAACTGTTATTGAATTTCCAGGGAAAAAAACAGCAGTACGTAATTCTTAATTAACAAAACTTAAACACGGTGTCTTTCATTCCTGCCGTTTGTTGTCAGTTTGTAGACCTAGAGTTGAATTCAGGGCGATACGTACGCGTCTATAAAATGGTGCCCAGTAAACACGCTAACCAGAGTAAAGAGGTCTATACAATCATTGTAGGGTTTTGCTATATATATATATATATATATATATATATATATATATATATATATATATATAGTTGCTCCGCAAGATACAAGTCTGATTAAGTTGCACGGTTGCAGATGTTGACGAATGTCATGCCGAAGAGCGACCTTGTGGTGAGGGTGCTGTCTGCCGCAACCTGCCGGGTTCGTTTGAGTGCGTCTGCCCTCACGGAGCCTCAGGAGACCCGTATGCCGGCTGTCTCTTCAAGGCAAGTATTCATCCATTACGGATGCGCACGATAGCTGCCACAATCAATATCCCTGCTACGGGGAAGATTACGAACAACAACCACCACCACAACAACAATAACAACAACAACAACAACAACAACAGCTTCATGCACAGTAACAATAGGAGCAGAGCTGTGGGCCATCTGACCCCTCTTGGGTTCTTAGTGTGCCATCCGACTTCGATCATCCGACTTCGTGGGGCTTCGTGGGTTGGTTTTGCTAGCAGGCACGAGGCATGCGTGTAGACAATGCACTAGCCGAGAAGGCAAGCGAATGAAATAGCAGCAGCAGCACCACCACCAACCGTGCCTTCTCTAAACAACAACAGCAACAGCATCTAGAGCATGCATCAGATCTAAGATCATCTGTAGCTAGAGGTAGAGACAGCTACGAGCAGGAGTCTCTGACGCTGACACACCTGCCTACCGGCGTGTCTGCGTGCTCTAACGCGGCGAGGTGAGACTGGCCGCATTCGGCGGCATCTGTCTTCGCGTCACGTCCATGTGTTATCCCATTGTGTCACCCCGTGTCTGTCCAACGCTCCGCTACGGGCCTCCGAGTAACAAAAAAAAAAGCCCGCTTCTGGCAAAAGGCGATGGAGCTAGAGTTCTTTCTCTAGGTAGTTAGATGCCCACAAAAAGGCCTTTGATGAAACATACATGCATGTATGCCTGCCTGCCTGTAAATACGTACGTTTGGACGAGTGGGGCGGGCCGTCAATAGAAGTATAGTGCAGTTTAGGTAGTGTTGCCATGTGACAAACTTGGCAAACTTGATTTTGGATTAGAAAATATTGTCTCTGTCAAAGTAAGGCAAAAAGGCAGAAAGTTGGCACCTCAGCTTCCTTTATGACATTCGTTTGCAGGTAGACAGGACTCTGATTATATTAAAACTTCAGATCATTATGTAACAAGTCGTATTTTTGCATTCATCATTTTATTTGGGTTGTTTTTCGATGTTTAGGAGGACCAGGTAGTTGTACACTCCTGCTCACCATCGAAGCCACAGTCGTGCGGTCAAAATGAGGAATGCGTCTCCATTGAAGGGCGAAGTGACTGTGTTTGCAGGCGAGGTTACACCTTCGACAAACAGCTTCGACGGTGCCGAGGTGAGCGCTCGATTCAATAAGTTGATATATATATATATATATATTAAATTGATATAAATATATATGTAGTAGAGGCCAGGATAATGTCTTAGTACACATACGTGTTCTGATACAGAATGATACGTCACTCGCAGAGGGGCGAAAGTATCGAGTAAAACCAAAAAATCCAATCCAGTAAAACTTGAGCCAGGACGATAATTCTACAAAATAAGGTGGATAATTCTACAAATTATTCAGATTGCCTATTAATGCAAGTATTCATGAATTAATTAACAAGTTGCCAAAACAAAGAGATTTAAAATATTTTTGTTGCTGTTGGTGCCGTTTGATTTTGCCATCCTTTCTGTGGGCCGTAACTTGTAGATATTAATGAGTGTACTGAATTCCGCCAACGCGAACCGTGTGGACGCAACGCCTTCTGCCAGAACCTCGACGGCTCATTTCAGTGCCAGTGTCCCGCAGGGTATATCGGAGACCCATACGACTGCTGTCACCTCGAAGCATTCGAGTGCCGAAAGGTAAACTTTTACGCGCGTTTATTTACAGCGTGCGTACACTAAGCTGTTGGCCAAAGTTCGTTCCGGCAATTTCGATTCATATCTGGAAACGGTACCTCAACTGCGGTACGGATAGATAGATTAAATGCTTGCATATCTGTACTTACTACTGAACCGTTAATTAACTGTGAATACGTAATAGCTCCGATGGTTTAGATCTAGTACAATTCTGGTACCACTTAGCTCGAGCGAGCAGGTGCACCGTTTTGTTCAAAACCGAACGGTTTCCTTGTATGCAGTGACTCTCCTTGACTTGGCGGCCTTAGCAGCTGTCGTACCATAAACACACACATATATATATATATATATATATATATATATACATATATTCTTTGTAAGAAATTAGTTGCATAATTTGATTCCCAAAGTAGCTTTTTCTTATGTTCAAGGGTAGGCATGGTAATGACAAACAAAAACCAGATCTCTATCGTGGAGTGGCGTCAGGAGGAAGAAGGATAAAATAACGAAGATTATCTGTAGGTTTCTTATTTAACAGATTAGGCGCGTGGCTGAACAGGCCCTTCCACTGAAGCAACTCGACTTTAGGAAAGGTCGATAACCCACTTATGCAATTCATTTTCTCCAGTCTGTAATCGAGCAAGTTCTGGCACAGACCAGAGGTCATCTATATTGCCCAGAGATTTTTATTGACGGCGTTAAAGTCATTGGCAAAGTCTCTTGTTGTCCGCTGATTAAAACATTTCAACAAGAAGGTGTGGATACTAGCAAGCTTCTTTAAAAAGCTATACGTTACAAAAAAAAAAAAAAAAAATATATATATATATATATATATATATATATATATATATATGTATATACACATATATGTGTAAGCAATATTTAATTTGTAGACATATTTTATATTAAGTGACCGTCGTTAAACATTGGTGTTGCAGGATGAGGACTGTGCAGGTAACACTGTCTGTCGCAAGACGTTCGGAAGCGATACGGGCCGTTGTGGGTGTCGCCCACCATTTCAGCGCGAAGGAGATTATTGCATCCGTAAGTTTAGGCCATGTTTGTGATCTCTAGAGGTGGCATTGTCAGGTATGGTTTTAAACCGTTCTAACATCCATAACATGGCCTTCTGAAAGCTCGACCTCGCACGCTCATGCAGGTTAAATTGGTGTGAATAATAAACTACTGCGATATATATATATATATATATAAATATATATATATATATATGCATGTCATTATTAGCTCGGTTAGTTGGCTACAACATGCAGATATACCCCATAAAGTGTTTATTTGCTTTTCTCAGGAATGTGTTTAACGTCGCTAGGCTGTGATGCTCATATGAAGTCACACACTAACCAGTGACATTCTGACCAAAATGACGATTTTTAGTGTTGGGCCAAAACTGCACAACTACGAGTCCATGCCAGGAGAACCACGAGTGCGTCTTCACCACGGCTACGACGGGCTACTGTGTCTGCCCAAAAGGCTACACGCTTGAGGCTAACGGACAGTGCCGCAGTAAGTAGCGACCGCGCATGGCAACTAACTAGATTTGCTCGTTCCTTAAACTACGGTTGATCTTCATTAGCAAGCGTTTACGTTTTTGTATATGCTTACGTTTTTCGGTCGGTTAGCTAATGTATATATATATATATATTTATTTATTTATATATATATATATATATATATTTATATATATATATATATATATATATATATATTTATATATATTTATATATATACTATATTTATATATCCATCTATCTATATATCTCTCTATTCTCTATCTATATATCTATATATCTATCTATATATATTTTTTTTTTTTTTTAATGGTGGTATACCGGCATACAAACTAAGGGATGGGTGATACCTTAAGCATTGTAGTAGTAAAATAAGTGGTATGGCGGGTCGATTTGATGACGAAGAATGCGAACAAAATATACGATGATCTAATCTCTTCTAGGAAAATAGAAAACATCGCTCATATCTGGCCCTGTCTATACTGGTGGACCGCAGAGCGGAGTAATTACAATAGAGTGATAATGGTTAGATTAAAATTATTATATTAATAGGACTTGCTTGTACTTACTTTGTACATATATGTCTACGACAAACAGACCTAACGGTGCAAATAGACCACGGGCACAGTGTGCCTATAAGACGTGAACGAGAATTGCTTGCTCTCAAGGACATAACTATGTAGAGCCGGATCTCCGTTCGTAATCCGTTTCTAATCGCCGCCCTAGGTCGTGATTGCATAGCCCATCCGTATGAGTTCCACGAATACTTTACATATTTTAAGAAGGCATTTGGGTGGAATCATAAGCCAGCCGCCCGAATCGTTTTAGTATGCACGATAACTGTGTGTGGCATTCTGACACTAGAGCTCTAATGTGTGGCTGCCAATGAATGATCTCAAGTAGTGTTAAGCCTGCGACAAGTGGACAACAGGTCTCCGCCTACGAAGTATATATATATATATATATATATATATATACACATACATGTATGTATATACATGTATATATATATATATATATATATATATATATATACCGTGCCCGGGTATGAGTGCGTGAAGTTATCTGTTTAATAAGATGAGCGCGACGGCGACAAAGAACGAGAAGTCCTGCGATTGTCTCGTTGTTCGCGAGCTCTGCTGTGGAGGTCACGGTGGTCAGGGCTCTCCGTCATATGTCTCAGCGTCTGGTTCATGAACTTTTCTGCGTACGGGCTGTGTCTCACACAGAGTTCACACAGCAAACAGTGTTGTCAATGATTTAGTTGACTCGGTGGTCCGGACGGTCCAACTGGACTCAATCTAGGAGCGGCGTCGCAGCGACTTGACGGTGTGGTCTCTCGCGGCGTGTCGTCGTCGCCGCATTCTCCCCACCCCCGCGCCTGTCGTGGTATTACGAGACGCAACTATAGGAACGGCGAGGGTGGCGGCGGTACCGTTTGAACTCGAGCTGAGCAACAAGCAGCTTATATCAAGCTGCCTTGGCAGTGGCCGCATGTTTACGCCCGGGGGGGCTAAGAGCAGTTGAACAGTTAAACCGACTTCCTTCCGATCTCGACGGGCACTATAACGATATATTTGTCGCTCGCCTTGCGGTGGTGTGTTAATTATAGAAAATCGATGCGTTGCGACTCGCCGGGTTCGTCTTGTTGGGACGACTCGTGTTGGGTTGGTTTCTAGAAACGACGCTCGTTCGTCGTGCGAGTCCTCCATTGCTCATGCAGAGCGTTGCGCTTCGGCCGACCCTGTTTCTGTGCGGCGAAGAAGGCTACAAAAAAACATTTATACCGACCGAAGGGAGACGACTAGACGAGTTCACATTCAACTAACAAGAGAGTAGTACTTCAACGTTCCCCATTCGTACAAAGAGGAACACAGGCTCTGCTTGGGGGGAGGGGGGGGGGGATTTCACTACTGCCGTGCAATATGCCACAGCACAGAGTGCCTCGGTATTTGTCGCCTAGACGCCTAGCTATTAACATCGCTTGGTCGAAAGACGGTACATCTTGTCCTTGGCGTTCGTACGTTATATATTAAATTAATTTTGCTTACGCATTATGTGTTCAGTACGTTCGGCTATCTCACAAAAAGGCAATTAATGACATACTTGCAAAAGTGCGGCACTGACTTTTACTAAAAGTAAAATGTGCATAAACGGTGCATATACAATATTGTACGGAATAAATATTCACGAATAATCTAAGATCACAGAAATTAAAAAGTAGTTAACATGCACAACAATGAAGAACTTGGAACGTTGACTGTTCACCGCACGATAGTTAAACTGTGTGCTTAAATTATTATCCAAGTATCAAGTCGTTATCGTCGATATTAAAAGTTCATCCTTTTCTTCTTCTTCTTCTTCTTCTAGCCGTCCTGAAGAAAGTCTATGTTTGTTTTCTTAAATTGCCGCTTAGCAGGTTGACGCAAACTCCTGCGAATTTTATCCAAGATGCAGTAAACTATCAGTAAAGTTTCGAAAGCGGAGTGCATACAAGCCTGAGTGGCCATCAAACAAGTATTTGCTAATCGTCCTAGCACAGCTAGAAAAACCAGTGGCGCTTTGCCTTGTTCAAAAAGGCCCGACGGCTAATTAGGCAGTACTATTTAATTCTAATTAGCAGATCAGAGCAAATATTTTGTGCAAAATATTTTTAGTAGCTAGCACTTTCTCTTTCTCTTGGTATAATTATTCATTCAATTGCAGCATGTTCGAGAATATGTGCAAATATATTTTATTTTATTTTAGAATTTCTCCAGTGTGACTCCAAATAAAAGAGGCTTGAGATTTGCCTCATTCGCTATATACTTATGATGCGGTGTGGATAAGTCCTGCAAGGTTTTTTGCGGAGAGGTGTTAAATTTATTTATTTAAAATGCACCCTGTTTGGGTATGTAAATACGGGAATAGGAGAGGTGTTAAATGCAGTTACGTACTATTGCTACGGGTCTCTCTCTCAAGCAGTGTGGGACTCGACCGCAACGGTTGGATGTTACTCCGTTGAGACCCATACCCAGTAAACGCACCTTCCCAGATTAGCTTCACTCTCTGATAGCCCAGATCTTCGAACATAGACCTTAGAACAGTACTATGGACTAAGTGTGCACCAACAGTTTTTGACCTGTATGAATTGTATCGATGACTTGACTTCAATTCGACTGAACAGTTTGGCTTAATAACTGTGAACTTTCTTTGCATGAATACCAGACATAAACGAGTGCATGGAAATACGAGACTTCAATCCTTGCGGTCGGAACGCGGAGTGCCGTGACCTCATCGGATCCTACCAGTGCGCCTGCGGGCCCGGCTTCACGGGCAATCCGAAACACGGCTGCAGGTAAGGAGATAGATATGCTGTCAGCATTGTTCATTCAATCGCAGATAACCAGTACCAACGCCAACGACATATTTATACGCGTTTATATAATTGCCTCTCCATGCTACTTCTGCATACTCAAAACAACAAACTTTGCCCCGACGGTTGCGAGACTGCACACCTTACAGAGAGACTGCATACCTTACCTTAGACACAGTTCGATGTATTAGATGCAGAAGGTATGTATCAATCCCGGGGGCGTGGTGCATTCGCATGCGGCCGGAGAAGACGCACAAATGCACGGGTTCAATCCCCGCCGTTGCACATCTGTATAGAGTCCCCTTTTACGAAGTAATGTGAAGTGTTTTGTTAGGGTTTAAGTCGCTAGAAGTGTTTGTGCAATATTTGCTGCGATACTCTGCTTATACGCGTATGATGTCGTATTTATTCTGTGCAGCCCGATACAGTTGCGTTGTCGAGGCGCGAACGACTGTTCTCCGAACGAACAGTGTATCGAGTCGACATGCCAGTGTCTTCCGCCATTCGTCGCCGATGGGGACTCATGCAAAGGTTAGTTCGATTTTTACACAACACACACACATGTTATAGGATAGTAGCGGTTGTTGTTTCGGCATTGCTTTCCACTGCAAGGTAAAGCACCACTGCCGTTCTGCCGACAATCGGGTCATTTGCGTCTGCACTGAAATGGCACTCTTACACATTTATTAGCCAAATACTATATAGCTTCCGTCGCTTCATACCCCGTCGAGTTTAGGTGCGTGCGCTCGACTGTACGAGTATATTGGTTGACCGTAGGATTCGCGAATCGGCTGTATCACGTTTTTATATAAAAGCATACGCAGTGTTGAGTTATGCAGGCGTATGTGTGTTCGTAGACCAGGTCGTCGTCGTATTGTTCTCGTTTTCGGTTCCTACAAACAATAACTATTTATTTACTGACAAGTTAAAGACAGCAGCTATTCGCTGCATACTATTGTTCAATGGTGAATCAATTACCTTTAAACAATGGTATGCACCGCGCCGATAAATCAAAATTATCCTAATAAAAAAAGTAATATATATACATATCTTGTACAAAGACATAGTTGTAGAGAACTTCGTATTTTGGGCTCAGGCAAGTGTTTCCTCTTTGAAAACGATCTGTACAGTCTAGGACGAGGCGTGTGTTGGACCGCTACAAATTATACACATGCAAGAGCTATTTCAGCATTTTCAGTTAGATAAATTACTTCTGTTTGTTTGGTAAATGAATTTCTTACTCTCTTACTGTCAGAAAGAAATGAAAACGCGAATTATTGCAACGCTTAGAAGCATTCAGCTCAACACTGTTCCCACTAGGCGAACTGGCGTTATTGTTATATTTTAACCATCAGGCCGTAAGGTTTTCCTCACAAATCCTTAAAACTGCCGATGTGACATCCTTTAGTAGACACCGGCTCAGGGTACGCTCGCTTATTGCTCCTATGAGTATTCCCATTATAGGAGCGTAACTGAACCAATATTTGCAGCCAATTGTAAACATTAAAACGTTTAAACTTCACTTGGGTGTATATCAATAGCGTTTTATTAGCTGTGAGACTGAACACACTGGTATACTATGCATGCAGTGCAACCTTGATTATCTGTCATTGCGTGATTGTCAAATTCTGTGACGTTATGAAGTTTACTGAGCTCTTGGTCAGTTTATATCGGGAGCAGATGTTTAACCACGGTTCCAGTTAGTGTTCCCTTGCAATCACGTTTGTTCCCAGAACCTCTACTAGTGCCATACATTCAGTTACACCCTAAATTATCAGTGGCTTTATTCAATTGCTTCAAGCTTAAAAACACTTCATCTGCAAATATACCGAAGTCGACAGGAATGTGGAGTCAGCAGAAATTTGCCAGAAGTTATCAGGTCATACACTGATGACCTAAAAATTGATGATAAGAATCTGTGCCCCTAAATGCTAGCCACTGTTGGCTGTCAATCATGGGTATATTCCGATATGCCAAGTACAAAGTTGGCTTGTAGTTGCAAAGTTAATACATAATATGATTCGTCAGTTGATGTGGTTAGTTAAAGTCACTTTTACGGACTGAAAAACGGGTTGGCTGTCCGTTTATCAGATTTTACCGCCGTACCGATAGTGTCTACCGAAGTTTCACCGGTTCGATCTGGTTAGATGTTGATCGAATTTTCTTTAAGCGATGCCCATTGAGAATAGATAATAAACCATAGACCGCCGAGAGTCAGCGGCCATGCTGCTGCCATAAGAACTGTTGGGAAAACCCTGATAGATCTTAACATGTCCGGCCCTTGGTGCATTGAAGATATGCCGCACGGCGACTTCAAGCCCGTAGGGGACGGAGGATAGTCTAGGAATGATACTGCGGCTTAACTCAGGGTTAACATGTAGGCTTGATATTAAGAACAAGAAATATAAGAGACCCCTTTGTAGGGACTTTCCCGAAAATTTGGTTGTGATATATCTTTACTTCATGGAAGAGACCTCATAGTGTTTTGGCATGATCGCACAAGTAAATGCAATTTTTGATTTGACCCTCTCGAGCCGCTCAGTGAGGCTTTCGTTCAACACTTGTCCCTACTCTGTTCTCGACTAAGAAGCAGCCTGTGCGTGGTTCTGTTCACCTGCTTTTTCTGCATTGGGGCCGTTTTACCATGAACCTTTTCAGGGATAAATTTTTAAGACGATATACATCGGTTTGTATGAACTAACCGCCATCACCCACCGTCGCATTTGTAAAATGTCTGTCCAGGCATTTTGCGGCCCTTTCTAAGATCTTGTCTTTGAATTATCGTCTCTTGATTTTTTTTCAAATGTTAACAGAAAATACTGTATCCATTGGTGTGGAGTTGAATTCGGTCTTGTCATGGCATGGATAGAGTCTTTCTTGGTTCGTTTTGTTGGACATAGTCGAGCAAATGAAGCCATCAGAGGGAAGCAATCCAGCTGGCCACCAAGGAGATTAGGCAAAACCAGTACTCCCTGATTTAAAAAATGATACAGCGTTAAACACGGCTTGCTACTTACCGACTCGCGAAACTGCTAACGGAGCATGATGGCTGGTGTCCGCAATATTTACATAGCATTGGTAAAACGGAGTACTTCTTCCGCCGTATGTGTTCGTAATTCAACAGCCGCTGACGATGTAATTGGCACTCCTATAAACTCTGCGTTTTTTTCAACCGAGCGAGAACTACTGGCTCGAAACCTAAGACTAAAAAATTATCTGGCATACCAGGCTCTTTTAGAGGCGCTTCTCAAGAATCACTCGTTCTGATTTACGGTAAGAAGGTACGCAAAATTTGCCCACGAGGCAAAAATAGTCGCCGTGCAAGGTCGATCAGTCTTGATGGTAAGATACAGTGGCCAGATATAGTAATCTCGAGAAGACAGTAGTAGATTTCTTTGCTCCGTAAGGCCAATAATAGTTGTGTACGGTTTTTCATGTCATGGCCGATTTTTTTTAGTGCACTCCGGCTTTTACCTTGTCTAAGAACCATGAAAACCAATTTAAGAGTGTCCAGTTCAGGACTCGAACCTGGACCTCCCGAATGCAAGGTAAAGGCTTTGCCACTAAGCCATTTTGCTCGGTTGGAGTGGATTTGTGAGAATGCTTACCTGGTAGGCCTACTACGACTAAAGGCCAGCGTTATTTGTATAGGTAAACGACTTTGTAAGTTAGCTAAAGTCAAGATTTTCAAAGCTGTTTCACGTTTACGGTTTTGCCATTTACTCTCTCTTAAGCTTAAACTTACTATTTGGTTGCAAACATAAAGGATAGCTCAGACAAGTTTATCTACGAAAATACGAAAGCAGGCAACGGCGGGGGGTAACTAGGGGGTAATGGCAGGTCACCGCACGAGCGGCGTGGTTCTTTCCCGAGCCACCGCTGGGGTTGATTGCGAGTATAAATTTATATATAAATATGTATATATATATATATATATATATAATATGTAGTAGCTTTTTTAAATCCTAAGGTTAAGCCTATTCGTGAGCGCCAATGACGCTGAGTGTCGGTTGAGTCAACTCATCGCCGTTCCGGTTATGATTATTGTGCTTCGATTGTATTTGGCATCCATCGCAAATCACCGTCGAATAATAAACGGTAACGTGGGCACAGTGTGTCACATTTCTAAGGGCCGCACGACCTTCAACGACCGACCGGTACGGCGGACAATTCATTGTCTATTCGGCGCCAACAAGCCCTGACGCATATCGAGACGCGTTTCCGCATTTGGCAGAGCGCAAGAGCGTGCTCACCGATCGTGCAACGCACGTACAGCCTATCACTGCAGCAGCAGCAGCAGCAAACAGAATTGCGTGTACATGCAGTTTTTTTCTCTCGATGTACCGTGTACAGGGTAGCCTGTCGCTGATCACCCTTAAGTCCCTGTTGCTTGTTGAGGCGTCGTAGACAGTAACGTAACGGTAACAACGACTTCGCACGGTGACGGTGCAGCTATGTGGTATGACTTCAGTGTCATTATCAGCCTTCTATGTCTGCACGTTGGTTTTGTGCCTGTGGCAAGTCAACGATTACAGCAGCGGCAGCCGCAGCAGCAACAACAGACGCCGCCGGGCCGGGCTGGGCTAGAAGGACTAGAGACTAGGATAGGGTTCAGATGCATGCGTTCTGCGGTATATGTACACATCGTTGTCGTCGGAGCAATTATGGACAGGGCGCAGAACACGATGCTACACGTAAAGGGTGTAGTTAACTACGGTCAACTACTACTACTACTACTATTACTATTATTACTATTTCTACTATTTCTACTACTACTACTAGTACTGTTACTACCGCTATTTCTACTTCTACGTCCCGATAACTTACGGGATCTGCTACGCTAACGTAACGGAGACGTGTGTTGGTGACCTCGGCGCAGATGCTCAACCTAAGCCATGCGCATGAATATTCGTGCAAAAAAAAACGAGAGAAACAAAACCCCAACACAGAATAGTGTCGACTAAACAACTAATTGGTCTATGGGTTCTATTCGCCCGCCTGTATATAGTCTGCGACTGTCGGCTAAAATCGCCGCGTCGGCCATAGTATGCTATGGTAGTCTCGGCTTTGGATCAACAACAACAACAACAACAACAACAACAGCAACAACAACAACAACAGCAGCAGCAACAACAGCAGCAACAACAACAACAACAAATACGGCAACAGCAACGCGAGACGGCGTACTGTCTCAAGCGTACGCTTAGCCCCGGCTCATGGGAGCCGCAATTCTGGCGGCCGTGGTAGACGGCAGCTGTTCGAGTCCTGTTCGTGGACCGCAATGGCTGTTGCCACTGGCAATGACTCTATAGTGGCTGGCTATGATGATGATGATGGTGATGATGATGATGATGATGAGGATGATAATGATAATGATGATGATGATGATGAGGATGAGAATGATGATAATGATGATTCTGAGGAGGAGGTGTATGTGTGCGTATGTGTTGATCTGTTGGCCGTCGTCTGTTGGTCTGTTCATATGTCTGTCTGTGCAAACGGCCCTCAAGAATTGAACGACCCTCAGACTCACTCCGAGTGATCATCATCGTAAGGGCTACGCCGCCGCCGCCGCAGCAGCAGTCGCGGCCAACAGCAGTACCAGCTTCGCAGCAGCGTCAACAACAGTACTAAAAGAGGGAATGGAAACTGTGCCCACTCCTCCACCCCACCCCCCCCCCCCCCCCTCCCACTCCCCCGTCGATCCTCCTCCCTCCTCCCCCCCGCCAAGACTATTTGTTGCGCTGCCGGTCGCGCCATAGTGTATTGGTAGTATACATAATCCTAAGGGTAGTAGCGATACTAGCTGCTGCTGCTGTTGTTGTTGTTGTTGATGTTCAAGTAGCGGCAGATCGTGTGGGAGGCTCGCTTGGCGTAGCGTAGCGTTGTTGTTGTTGCTATTGGGATTGTTGTTGTTGTTGTTGATGTTGATGTTGATCTTGATGCTGATGTTGTTGTTGCTGCTGCTGCTGCTGCTATTGCTCATAGTGTTGCGATCAGTGGTGCGCGCAGACGTGCGCAAGAGGCCTATCTATCTCGACGCACGCAGACACATACATGGACGGACGGACGGACGAACGAACGGACGCCCAACGGCGCCGCTACCGACGCATCGACGCTGCTGATTCAAGCTGCCGTCTGGTACCGCCGGTAGCGTATGCATGCTTGCTTGTGGTGAAGTCCCAAGAAGCAGGGCTGGGCATGCCGGGAGAGGGCTGGGAGGGGGGGGGGGGGACGGGATCTCGTCGTCGTCGTCGTGGTCGTCAACATGTCTTGTCGCCACTGCTTGGGATGGCCATACTGGTGGGGCTACGGGGACAACAACAACAACAGCAACAACAACAGCAGCAACGGTGGTGGCGGCGGCGGCGGCAATGGCAGTGACTTCTTGAGTCAATCGTACGCCGATATGCCGCTCTACGTCGGCGTATTGCGGCGGTTCCGACCGCAAGCGACTGGGTAGCACCGGCAGTAGCCGTAACAACAACAGCAACAACAACAACAACAAGAACTACTACAGCAACAACAACAACAACATCAACAACAGCAACAACAACAACTACTACAGCAACAACAACCACCACAACAAGAACAACTACAGCAACAACAACAACAACAACCACAACAACAATAGCGGCATCACCAACCAGCCTACGGGCTCCCAAAACCCTCCTTACCCGATCCCAACGTTTCGCGCTACACGATTCATCTGTTAGACAGCCAGGGTACACGTGCAGTGGAGGAACGAACATACAAACGGACGAATGAGCTCCCACCGCCTTTGCCAATGATGATGATGGCGATGATGGCGATGATAATGATGATGATGATGGTGATGATGATAACCATGATTATGATGACAATGAATAAGGGTGCGTGTGCTGCTGTTGCATGTAGACGGCAGCCGGGGTACGGGGTTGTTGTTGCTGCTGCTGCTGCTGCATGAAGAACGCGTTTTCGCGCTGAAGCTACCACCGATCGTACAGCTGCTGCTGCTTCTGCTGCTGTAGCTGACGTGCAGGCCGCGCTCAAAGCCACGCGTCAACCCATTCTGTGCTGGTGTACGGCCGGCGTGCAGTCGCCTCCCGTGTACACGCGACGTATGCTCAGTGCTAAAACAGAGGCAGACTTTATCCAAGCTGAACCCCTAACGGATACTACAACAACAACAACACCAATCTGTCGCCGCTGCCGTTGTCGCCGCGGGGATTGCTCCTCGACAAACGGGAGAAGACCCCGTTTCGCATGACGACGTTGAAGACGACGACGACAGCAGCAGTGAGATAGAGATTTGTTGTGCTTTTGCGGTGCATTCGCGGCAGCTGAGGACAGCGCTGAGTGTGAAAGGCTTTTGTGCTCGCAATGCTTCGGTGTGTTTGATGCTGATGTTGTTGTTGTTGTTGTTGTCGTCGTTTGGAAACTACTACGCCGACCAACGGTGGGGCGGTCGAGTTAAAACGAGTTGAAACTCGTGTGAACACGTCTCCCGAGCGGCACCGCCACGCGAACCCCCGAGGGGTCTGGTCGGTCACTATGAGGCCGACGCGCTCTGCGCGGCGAGTGAACGTTCGGCATTGGACGGCATTTCTCTGTCTAGCCGTCCTCTTAGCTAGAACCGCGTATGCTTATAAGCGTCCTTCCGGAGGCATTGATGACGATGACGACGACGACGATCATAGGCATGTCAACGACGTAACGCCTACAACGCCGAAGACGGTGTTTTACGACCCCCCTAGACCGCCACAATCTCAGCATCCTGGAATCTACCTTAGACAGAAAGGTAATAACGGCTCGGACGCCATTTGCGCCTGTCACATGCAGGAATGTATATATATGTATATATATATATATATATATATATATATATATATATATATATATATATATATATATATATATATATATATATATACAGTGGCAGTTTTAAGACGTTCGCAAACAAAATCCTCTAAGAAACTGAATGCGCGTAAAAGGCTCATCAGTGGTGAGAGTTTGAGGATTGCATCTCACTTTGAGTGTGATCTTAAGTATATTTAAACGACAGTTGTTGAAGTGCAAGTCATTTATTCCGTTTACTTTGCTTTCCGCTTTGCTATGGCTGCTTTTTTCGTAGCACGCGAGTGGCTGTCACTTGAGCTACAAAAATGTCTGTTAGTTTGTTCATCTTTACCTTAAAACAGCATCCGTCCGAGACAAGTCGGGCAGTGCCATTGTTTTATTGCTGTTCATATTTGTACAATAAGGGCGGTGGTAAATGCATAAACCTTTCCAGTATCATGACGTGCCAGGATGCCACAAGGTTTAAGAGTCGAATTGAATAGATGCGATCAGTATAATGGTGCTTCTTAACTTATACACGCAGCATTGTTCTCCGGCACTAAGACAATTTCTGTAAAATAGAATTGAGACATTAGATTTGCTATTTGGGCTGTGCAATGTCCTTACGCGTGGGAATTGTTGTCAAGGTCAATCGGTTGTGCACGGTGTTTCCGGTTATTTATTTAAATGTATAAAAAAAGTAACGAAAAGCCAAATTTCAAGAACAATTGCGCGGAAAGGGTTTGGGTCGCACCTGTTATGAATCAGCACTTCTTACGGCAAAGTCGACGGCCTTTACTTAAAATTCATTTATATATATTAGGGAGGAGTTTGGCCTAACTTTTGTTAGAATGGTAACAATAAGATAGCGTATACAATGTTGAGCATGACAAGATTATCTATCATACTTATTTAAAATGGCATTTGGTAATTTAATAGTAAGCTGGTTATTGTACGCAGAGCAAAGAAGACCCAGTTCGGCTATGTTGATTTTTTTAGGGCCTATGTCGCTCAAATGAAGCTCGCTGTATCGTACAACAGTCACCGGAGTGCTAAAGACAGTTTTAAACGTTAAACAGACCTATAGTGTTTGAACACAAAATTATAGGCTCCCGTGGCATTACGTCACGTTACATGCATAACATGGTAACGTGACCTATGTGCTTATGTGTGGTGGTATTTCTGTCTACATCATCACATCAATCAGTAGCCTAACACACGCGGAAAAGAATGATCATTTTGACAAAAGTGTCTTTCGCGGGATTGCTGCGCGTAATTGCCCCCGTATTCTGTATTGGTTTTAATCCGAAGATTCGAACTCGGCAAAATTCGAACTCGAATTTAGACTGAAATAAGATGGTGGTGGTAGCCTCCTATTGAACACTTAACATTTTTGGTGCATGTTTTTTTGAAAATCAATATTGTGTGTTTATTCTTTTTCTCCTCGTGGTATCTGTGGGCGACTCGGGTGTACGAGCATTTCGCGTATAGTATGACTATGACGATGGTGATGATGCTGCTGCTGCTGCTGTGGATAATAATGATGATGATGATGATGATGATGACTGTTCGGACATAGTGGACAAATGTTCGGCAATGTCCGCGGCCTACGTACAGCCGCCAGTCAGTAATCGGCATCGCGAGCAAACTGAGCGAGCGAAAAGTGTGGGCCGTAGCGATGAATCTTTTTCTGTGTGCTGGTGCTGCTGTTGCTGTTGCCGTTGCTGTTGCTGATAATAAGCATACTCATCGTACAGTAGTTGGTTGACTGTATGACGGGGCCGTCCCATACGCCAACCCTATCCACTGTCCCAACTATCAACCATCACCACCACCACCACCACGACCGCTAGTACTACGATCATCATTATCGCCATCATTGTCATCATCATCATCAACAACACACAACAACAACAACAACAACAACAACAACAACAACAACAACAACAACAACAACAACACACAACAACAACAACAACAAGAATACACACCAACAGCAACGACGACGACGACGACAACAACAACAATAACACAGTGGTGTATGAATCCTACTAACTATTCAATCAAATCAAAATGTCCCCTGTTGTTTTTTTTCCTCTAGCCCAATTAGCATGTTGTTCCTAAGCATCAGTTGTTGTCGATGTTGTTGTTGTTGTTGCTGCTGCTGCTGCAGCCGCAGAACAACAGATGCAGAAACAACAGCGGCTTTCGATGCGGCAGTGACATGTTGTTGTTGTTGTTGTTGTTTTCGCCGCCTGGGCGTAGATACATGTATTTCTTTTATTTCTACTCTTGCGTGCTTCTAAGTGGGAAGAATGGAATTTCCTCCGCCTACCAGCGTCAGTTTGGCGCATAGACGACACGCACGCAGAAATTGCGTCATCTGCTACAGAGGCCATAGTCAGCAATTTTTTTCGTAGTGGTTGGTGGCGATGGCGGTCGTGGTGGTGGATGTGGTGACGCCGATGAATAGACAGACATCGGGGCACTTATCACTGCGATTCGTTCGGCTGTACTTCTACTCTCAATGTAGCACCTGTATGTCTATGCGTTTGTAGGCGATGACTGATGCTCTATGGCGGCCGCCTGCTTTTTTTTGCTGCTTTGTCGCAGTGCCGAGTCCCAACGACAACGCACAAGTAACTACTTGAATTAGGCAAACAGAGATGAGTGCCCAGCCACAGCCATACAGCCGTTCATAGTTCATAGTTCTTCTTACGGCATCGTGCCGTAGTCGGTAGTGGTGGCGTTACGTGAGCGTGCCGCTTATAGCATTGCATGTACTGCCGTTATGCGGTTTACGGTTTATGCTTATATATATATATATATATATATATATATAATATTTGACTATATACCTAACAAAGGTGTTAATAAATGAATATATATATATATATGTTGCATTAGCTAGGCAACAACAAAGCAACAGCTACAACAACACTAACAACATGCAACAACAATACACAATAAAAACAACAACAACAATAAGAACAATATTCACATCAACTGCAACAACACAACACAACAACGACGACGACCACAGCGACAACAACTGCAGTATCAAAGAGAGACGTTCATCGTTGCCTCACGTGACTTCCAAATAGCACTTTTCTTGGGGAACGTATCCTACACCTGCGTAGGAAAAATAGCGAATATAGCCAGTATCGAAGCTCTATGTTTTATTTTGAATGCGCTGAGCTTTGCATCGTAAGTTTGAGGTCATATCGAAGATTGCAGTCGATAAGCTAAAATGTAACGCCTAGCATTAATTACCTGCGCACCCTCCAAATGGGACCCTCCGACACACCACAGATGCTGTTTTATCTAAGCGTACCTGTTGCGGAAGCAGTGCGCATACTACATACGGTAATGCGGATACACTCACGCGCAGTAAAAATCTACAGAATACGCAAGAAAAAAACCGTATGCGTCTTTTACTTGTCACTACAAATCTGCAATGGTTTACGAAACAGAAGTGTGCTGACTGAAAGACCCCTTAGAAAGATTTCATTACACACATGTTTGCACTATTCGGAGATGGGCGGGTCTTCACTTCAGCTGAGGCTTGTGGAAGGAGCGATAGATTCACGTAGGGGTAAAATGATGTTTCATTAAAGCTAGAATAACATCTAGCCTATGAACTATCAAACTAAACGAAAGAGCAAAACCGTCAAAAAGATCACGCAATTGGCATACTTTACTACAAGCAACGTTTGTTTAACCTAAATTATATTTAAAAAATAAAACAATTAACAATTTGGAAGGTGCCAAAAGACAAAATACAGGCAAACAATTAGACGTCTATTAGATATATCGAATACTGATTATCGTACTATTGATTTTCGTTTTCATATTGATTATTTGTCTATCTGGGAAAATACTTTCCGTATTTTCGATCAGCAGTTTTGCTCTGACTCATATTACTCTTGTATATGGTCATAGTATTTAAGGCCACACACGGCTTCAGCTGTAACTTGACCTTCAATGTTTGTATCCAATGTTTAATGCTGCAATGATGCTCTATTTTTCACGTATTTAAATAATATTGCTTGCATTGTTTTAGTGCATGCAAAAATGGGTACGCTCGTATTGCGCTGCTCCGCTGTTCCATGCTAAGAGGTTAGATTTTGCTGTTCGTCAAAAATCACTCACGCAACGAGTTGTCTATCGAAATGGACACTTGCTCTCCTATGATCTCTATTCATTGTTTACGCGTCTTGTATATACTCTTTGTATTTGAGCTAATGATACTGCCCGTTTTTATGAAATTCTATGCTCTCGTGTATCCAAGCATGTTATCTGCACCAAGTTATCAAAGCTTAACTGGCCAATTACCTCATTTAATCATCGTTGTACGTATACATACGTATATTTGAGAAGGGTGGTACATTTAACTGGTTGGTCACGATTTGTTTAGTTATTTTTGACGCCTCATCGACAGTACACACTTTAGCACACGCTAATATATATATATATATATATATATATGGGATCATGTGTAACACTTAACATGAGGCAATAGGTTCGCATGGGTTTTGGAATTTTCAAGGAAGTACTGCTGTATTTAATATAGTACGCGCCGTTAGACAATATTTGGGACTATTTCACCGGGTCCAAGGTGGTGCTGCCTTTCCATAAGTGTGTGTGCGGCGTGTGGGTGGTGTACGAGCATGATGGTGGGCATGGACATCCATCTACGTGTGGCGTCTATTTGTGTATGTCGTATGTTTGTGTATGTCGTATGTATGTTTGTGTAGGCGTGAGTGTGCGTATCTCTGTTAGTGTGCGTATCGGTAGACGGTGTTGTATCGTTGTCGGAACGAACGAGTATTTTGTGTTTTTCTGTGCTAAGCGGATGGTGATGCTGAGCGAGTGGTCATCATCTTCGTCGTCGTCGTCGTCGTCCGTGTTTCTCTCACGATGACGCTACCGCCGTTTTTGTCACGACAACAACACCAACAACAGCAACACCAGCAGCAACAACAACAACAACACCTGCCGATACGCTGCGTTGTTGTGGTTATTGTTGTTGCTGTTGTGGTTGTCGTTATTGTTGTTGTTGTTGTTGCTGTTGTTGTTTCTTTGTTGTTGTTGTCGTTATTGTTGTTGTTGCTGTTGTTGTTTCTTTGTTATTGTTGTTGTTGTTTTAACGGTTGATCATCATTATCATCATCATCATCCTGCTGATGCTGTTGACGTTGACGACCGACCACACATTGCCATTGTGTCATTGCGACCGGAGATGGGTGGCAAACATGTGTGAAGGCTCACTCTCATCTCGCTATCCCGCGCACGGTATCCGTGACAGAGGCCCGACACAGAAGCGGTCGCTGCAGCAGCAGCAGCAGCAGCAGCAACAACAGCAGCAGCAGTTGTTTCCAGTACTAAGTCAAAGTCGAAGACCGCGACCCATGAGTGTTGTCAAACAGCCTCGACCTCGTCCCCCACCCCCCTCCTCAACCTCGTGGTTGTCGTGGTAGTGGTGGATAGTTTGTTTAGCCTCGATGGCTGGCTGATTGGCCCGGCCTGTCTCTGGTGTGCTCGCACGTCTAGCTGGAATTTCTATTACTATCGACTGCTTCTTTTTCTTCTTCTTCTTCTTCTTCTTCTTCTTCGTCTGCTACTGCGTGTTCTGCTTCAATCGTCCTCGCCTCCACCTACTCGTTTTCTCTTTCTAGTCTCTTCACGGTCCTCACTCTCGTTCTTCACCACTCTGTCACCACAGCGTCGTTCGTTGGCGAGTGGCGCTAGATGATACTTAGATGGGTTTGTTTCCAACAGATCGATACGTAAATGGATTGATGCGCATGTCGACGATACTTTGCTCAGCAGATAGGCAGATAGGTAGGTGGTCGCTACATGAGGCAGCGGTTGAACTTGAATGCATCGTCGCTTAGCTTGAGGTGACTTCTCACTGTAGGTTAGGCTAAGCTGGACCAATCAGTTCGGCCCTGGGTGCATTGACGATATATACCTCACGGTGAGTTACAAGCCCGTAGAAGACGGAAGATGGTCTAGAATTAAAAAAACCTTATTAAATTTTGTTTTTAATTCTAAGCAAGTCAAGCTGGATGGTAGAGTCATTTAGACGTGCGGTGTTCCAACGCACGAAGAATTAACTCTAAGGGGTTCGGGGGCAGCGACCTAACTGTTGGCGGCGACGAGTGCCTCGCGCAAGGCTAGCCTCTTTGACGCGAAAAGAATCATTTGGCGCGAATTATCGAGTCTCTTTGGCATCGTCTGGGGGAGGTTGACCTGGGGTGCACCAGAATCTTTCACGTTTCACAATGTTGTAAAAGACCCATTTTGCGTCATAGGTAACGTTAAATCGATCCAACAGCGGGGGGCTAGCAAGCATTTGCAGTATCTAGCAAGGCAAGAAGGGCTACACGCTCCATCTTGTTGCGCGCGCCACTTAAATTACGGTGTACCCACTGATTTAGCTTTGTCACGAAGCCAGGGGTGCGAATTTAAGTAGAGATGGGCATGCGAGACATCCCGAAGTCCATATTGGGGCGTTTGGTCCACAGTTTCGGTCAAGCGGTCTTCCTCAAGCGCGATAGGCTTTCCAGAACGGAGTTGATCCTGAAGGCTCAAGTTGCCGGAACGGAACTTGGCGAACTAATTGAAGCAGAAAGTCGATAAAACGCTGTCCTTGTCAAATACACTCCAAAATGTCGGACAATTTTTAGGTTTAAGCGTGCTTTGGGCTCATACAATATACAAAATTGCCGCCCGCAATTAGATTTTTTCTCTGTCTTTTTAAACAAAATTCAAAAAGCAAAAACAACAGATAGGGAGACCACTTTACAGAGCTTTCGAAAGAGGCTATACGGCTGTTTGTGCTCAAATTGGCGTGCCGTGTAAACATATCAGGCTCTTCAGAGGCGCGGCGGGCATCTCAAAACCTCACGAGAAACACAGCCCTAAAAATGCCAGTCACTTTCTGTTCTGTGTGAGTGTGTCTGTTTGCTCTACTTGTGAAATTCCACCCCGTAAACGTAAACGCGTGCATCGATTTGCTTCCAACAAATTAGAGCCGCAGCTTTTAAAATGATAGAGCTCAGAATGCTTCAACTCATTGAGGCAAATGCTTGACGATCGCTGGCTCTAGGTTTGCTTGCTCCTGGCTGTGCCACCGTTGTTGTCAGCCCTGGATGGCCGCCGATGCCACCACCACCACAACCAACACCGACGAATGGACTCAATTGTCCAACCGACCGGTGAAGTAGACCGGTCGCTACTTCCAACGAACAGACAGATTTCGCCAATAGGATGAACAAGAAGTCGACATTAACTCTGTCACTTTCCTTCGTTAATATAATGTTTTGCTTTCTGTTCAGAAATAGGAAGACAATGGAAAAGGTGGGTGGCAATGAATAGAGCAAACAGTTGAGAGACGTTTGTCGTCTCAGTCTGCTCTCGCTGTGTCCGTGTTGGTTGTCTCCAACGCAGTACTCTCGGCCACTGCCAAAACAGTTGAATGAAGGGTAAAGGAACGGCAGACGCTAACCGTATTAGACTAGTCCTACAAAGGCTTTTGAAGGACGAAGTGCCATCGCCTTCAAGGTTTGATAATCTTCATAATGGCAAAAAGACCAATCGGCGAAATTGGCGGAATAACATTGCTGCTGCACTTGGGCCAAGTTAAGTCAGTCGTTCGCTCTCAATGGGAAAACTGGTTGGCCGGAGACACGCCCGAAGACCTCGCAGTATTCGAAGCTCAATTGAAGCGTTATTTTGTTGCCTTAAGTATGCCTTTCCATATGTAAAACACACTACCGTGAAATTCCACCTCATTGTAGCACCATTGTATTCTTTTTTCTGTTCCATCTGAGCTGTACTTCATCTCGATTCTCGAGATCTCGATATCGGACATGCTCGAAATAGCGAAACATTCCCATCGGTATTTGTACTCGCCTAGCTAGGGGGGCTGTCTGGCGAGTGGCATACCATATTTAAGGCACAGCTACATTGTTTTAGTTTTAAGGGGAATATGTAAAACACGTTATAGCAATTGCGGTACTTTATACACAAAGTACCCAGCACGCTTCTCACAACGCTTTCTGACTTTGTTGTCATTGGCCGGTATCTATACATGGGGTGCTGGTGCTCGACATATGATTTACTTTCGGAGTGAAGCACGTAATACTATTAAGACGGTCTCCTAGCACTGCGCAGTGTTCATGCAGGTCGCAAATGCCTGTAACATTCCAGTGATAGAAGATTCGTCCACAGGCACGCACGCGATTTTCCACAGTTAGGAGTTTTTTACATTCGTAACTTAATCAATATAGCAATGTAGCTTGTTCTTTGTTGGGCAACTTGTCATATATATATATATATATATATATATATATATATATATATTGTATAAGCATCCGCTATAAATAATTTATTACAGTAATCAAATAAATTAAACATAAATATATATATGATTTAGCAGTGTTTCCAAGAAGCGTTTGCTCAACAACGTACATGTTTTATCAGGATAATATTATACCCGTCAATAGAAAAGGACTTTTCGATTGAAACAGCGTATGCGCTGGAATGTCGTGTCGGATAATTACATGAGACGTTTCTTCCTGAAATGTGGCAGACCGGTATTGTGTTAATATACTGGGTAAAATCGAAAGAAACTGGAATTGTTCAACTTTACAATAAATCTAAATAGTGAAAGAGTTAACCGACTTTAGTCGTTGAAAAGTACTCTCCGTTGTTAGCAACAGCGTTCGCCTGTCACTTGACCAGACTATTTATTCATATGGCCGAAGCTTGCTATATTACGGGGAGGCTGAGTAAACTCACCAGCCTTGGTGGAAGATAGCGCCCTTTCACGTGACTTTGTCGCTTTTGGAGGGCGGCCAAAATTTAAATGAAGCCGATTACCGTAGACGCCCGTATCGATCATTTGGTCACCAGGAAGAAACTCGGGGTGGGCGATGTCACGCCTATCCCACAAAATATAGAGCAAATTAGTTTGTCTCGTTAGCGTTTTCCGGGTAGGCTGGCCGGGAGCGTAGCAGAATTATTCATATTGTTTCACATTGTCGTAAAAGAAAATCCATTCGATCCAAAAACAGAAACTTATTGTGCCTGGCAAGCCAGGAAGAGCAATTTGCTAGGCGCTCCACTTTATTGAGCTCGCTCAGGTCATGAGGTTCCCAATGGTTTAACCTTGACACCGAATCAGTGGTGTAAAGGCGCATAACAATGGTTGTGTGTACCGCATCCGAGGTCCATGAACAATTCACGCCGAAGCGGTCTTCCTCGAACCTAGAAGATTTCTAAGAGGCTTAAAAGGTGTATTTAAAAAATATCTAGAAATTCAAATTACATTCTGTCCAACCCAATTGCTCCGTCGTTGCTGAGTAACCGCTCCTTGTAAGCCATACATTTGTCTATAAAGATGAGATGCGCCTGTATATAGAGACCAATGTATATACGGCATGTGTATGTACGCATGGCAAGTAAGGCACGGATTTGCTTTAAGTACAAGTTGATACGTATCTAAGTGCGCAGGCTGTACTCTCCTCTACAGCGCAGACATGGACAGCCAAAGTTTCAACACATTGAGACGACAAACGAAACTAGATCGGTCTGACGGTACTGAATGAAGGTCAATCAATATAGATGGATCGAGAAAAAACAACAATAGATGTACCGAACACTAGTTGACGCTCGCTGTTGACCGTATTGGATTTTTGTGCTCTTTCTTTTTCGACAGATCCATGCGATTGGATGCAATGCGGCCAATTTGCAACGTGCGCAGTTGACGCACGCGGACAACCACGGTGCACGTGCAAGTCAGGCTTAACTGGCGATGCCTACACGGGCTGTGCCGACATCAACGAGTGTACGGCGAATCTCCCTCTCGATCCCAATGGACCGTGCGGCTCCGGCGCAACGTGTATTAACCTCATCGGAAGCTACAAGGTATAGTAGTATTGACGTGCAAACGTGCCTTTATTCAATATTTGTTTATTTCGCAATAACATTGCATTTCAAGATGTTACATAATTACAATACAGTTCATAATATACAATTTGAACACGTTAGCGACCGTCCCACCGAGCAAAAAGTGCAAAGACCGCCGATGGGGCTGGCAGCTCGCTACGTGGTATTTAGCGCATATCTGCGAGCAGAACCGGCAACGGCATTGATCGCTAACTTGGTGAAATCCTTGGGTCGAACACACCAAGCGATGATAGCCATGCACAATGTACCTTGTGTACACGTGCCGGCTAGTGCATGCCATTCCATCCCAAAGCTCCCTGGCGAGGTACACTTCCAACTGCGCGACCTCTGCCGAGGCCTCGGTCACTTTTTCCTGTCGCTCCAACAAAAAATGGTGAAGTGGTCCTGTAATAGGTGACCTAAACCTGACTCTGATTGTTTTTACTGCCGGCCCGCAACCCGCCAGCGGGTACACGAAGCGGCGTCTTGCCGTCCGCGGCAAGCAAAGAACCCGCTTCATATTTATTGTGAAACATCTCTCTAGCTGCGCAAAATTTGCCGCTGAGAGATGGTCCCACACCCTGCCAAGGCTGTAGCTCAACATTGGCACAATCTTAAGCTCAAAGAGACGCACGGCCGCACTCAAAGACAGTCGTCGAGGGTCTCTTACTTCTGTGTGAATAGAGGCAATAGCCGCCCGACACCTGTCGCCGATGAACTGGGTAAAGGTCGTTCCTGTATAGTGAAGTATCAGACCCAAATACGGGAAGCGCCCTCGAGATAATCAACTTAGCGAAGATTTTTTTGAGAGTGCGTTCCGACGCGATACCCCGGTAGAGATTTGGATCGTCTACTTTGTCACCATTTTTGCCCTTAAATAGCATAGTAAGCTTGGCCTCGTGCCAAACCTAGGGTATGTGTCCCCCGCTGAGTATCTGATTAAACAGCTTACAAAGCTCCCCTGCTGAAACGTCGGACGACTCAGCCCAATGTTCTTAATAGATCCCATCAGGACCACTACTCTTTTTCTTGGGTAGCCCGCGCAAGATCTGCACAATTACTTCCACCGTAAACGGCGAATCCACGTGGTGCTGCGCCAGAGTAAGCGTTTGCTCAATAACTGGGTTAGGCGTCGGGGCGTTTGCATCGAGCAGAAGGGCAGTAAAGTGCTGCCGCAACTGCTCCTTTGTTCAGCCGGCGAACAATGTAGACATGGGATTCGCGCTCTGCTCTCTCAAGCAAACCAAACTCCTCCTCCTCATCATACCGCCGCTTATTCTCCACAAACAGTTTCCTGTAAGTTGCTCTATGTTGGCCATAGAGCGCCCTACGATCAGCAACTATCTGGGGGTCGAGGTGTAGAGCCCGTGCTCGGCGCAGGAGCCCCAAGGCTTCCCGACGTTTTAAGTTGCAGGCCTGTGTAAACCAGGGCCGCGCCCGTCTTTGTCTGTACTTCTTCTTGACTACAGCCGCCTATACCGTGGCCTCCAAAGCGTGGTTGCTTTGCTCGATGTCAGAAGTTGACCTCAGTAGCTCTAACTCGGGCGTCAATACAAGCAAATCTAGCTGCCTAGACCAGTACATTGTCGGCTGCCGACGCGGGGCGCGCCCCTGGCCAGGGCCAGCACCGGCAGGTGCTTCCGTGCTGGAATATCAAGTACCTCGCATCCTTGAAATCCCAGCACTGATCGCATCGGCAACGTCAACATCATCGTAATGAGGTGGCAGGTAGAACAATGCGAGGTTGAAACTACCTGAGAGTGTCATACAACACTCACCTCGACACACACATTGCATTCGGGGTGACCCTGCTCGTAAATAGATGGAAAGTCCACCTACTGGTCTTTCATGCCCTCCGTCTGGAAGACTTCCTAGCAGATGGAAATTTCGCATCTCACTGAAAAGCACTTCCTTCCGCATAAAAGTCTCCGTCAAGAGTACAATGTCCACATCATCAAATAAACGTTCTGGTGCTAGCTGTAAAGCCCCAGATAAACCTTTGCAATTTCAAAGCAATAGTTTGCAGCTGCCTTGACAGAAGGCGTCATTGCTGTCTAGCTGTTAAACCATGCCCGTCAGTAAACTCTTCGCATACCCCAGTCTGAGCCGGCGGAGCCAGACCCAGCCAGCACTGGAAACTCACGCCTTTCGGCCAGAAGGCGCTATTCGAAACACAGTGCTAGCTCACCCAGGTCTACGACTGCACTTCCTTCCCGAAGAGATCGGTGCTTCCTTATCGCGCTAGTTTCGCCTTTTTCCACTGTCGTTCGCTTGTGTATTTGGGAGAGATCGCCCTGCGTCAGCCCCAGGCGTCCATCCTGCTTCTCCGGGCCTGTGGCTGGCCGATCCGCCACTCTCACTCGCGAGCTTCCTCTTATTTTTGCTTCGTCTCTCTACCAGCTGAAAGCCTTCGCTGTCCAGCTGATCTACCTTGGCTGTCTCTGTACAGCCATTGTCTCTACAGCCTGGTCGCGCGGTTGCAGCGGACTCCAAGCGGAAGATAAGTAGAACACTGGGTCCACTCGCACGAGCTCTTTATCACGGAGCTACATACAAAACACAGCGCATTGCTGAGCGCCGCCATCTTGTTCTTAGTTAAGTTAACTTCCAGCTCTGTCGAGCCCGGCGACGGCGTGGTGGGTTGGTTGGTGGGGTGGTTGCAATCGCGAGGTTCGTCTTGCGACCGAAGGAGGAGACCCTTTTTGGGCTCACATATGGTTTGATTTCCATCGCCATTGTTGCGCATTTGCATTCATGGCGCCCTTAGCCATACGACACAATGCGAAATAAAGCAAATCCGTGAACGGTAAATGTTGAGTGAGAATCAGTCTAAAAAACGTTTTTAAAGCTTCCTGATAATTCTTATATATATATATATATATATATATATATAATATATATATATATATATTATATAAAAAATAAGTTAAAAAGAATATATATATATATATATATATATAAAGAATAAGTAAATGGCTGTTTGTGAGGCCAACGTGGTTGCCGCTTGGCCTTCAACTAAAACCAAACCTCGATTGCTGTTTATTGTTACAGTGCGAATGCGCACCGGGCACTCGCGGCGATCCGTCGATCGGCTGCGAGGGCAGAAGTGGTGGTTGTCGTTCTGACGCTGATTGCCCTCTAACAGCGGCGTGCGACCCCAAAGGGGGTGTCTGCTACGACCCATGCCTAACGTTCCACTGCGGCCCGAACTCCAGCTGTGAGCCTGAGGACCACAGAGCGACCTGCTGGTGCCTGCCCGGATTCAAGGGTAAGCGAGCCACCTAATGCCTTTCTTCTTAGCAATTGTAGTCGTATGCTTTCGGATGCGAACGACTGTGAACGGTGGACCGGTTTCGTTACTGCTAATTGTTCTGTTGGGCAAATCCTTGCAAACGGTGTCTAACGAGGTACCTAAGCCTAAGATGACCTTTTTGTTTTTATAATCAGGACATTTTCGATGACACATGCTAAATATCCTCCACGGCCGCATTCATTCCTGACACGATATATATATATATATATATATATAGGGTCTACAAAAAAGTTTTTTTCGGATTTTTTAATGATTCTTTACGGACAAAACCGAACAAACTTTTTGTAGCCATATATATATATATATATATATATATATATAAACAAGCGTGGCCTGTTACCTTATTGCGCTTTAGTGGTATATGGCTTTAGCCTAAGTGGCGTCAAGTGTGTTTACAGTTATAACGTTAAGCAAGTGCAGCTTCGTGTAGTGCTATCTTAGGAGAAGCAGAAGAATAATATGATGATGTAGTTGTCGCAGCAAGCATTTCAAATTGAAGCTTTTCTTCGAACCAATTTCCATCCGTGACGTGGGCGTGACTGGTATGCTCGCACTCACAGCGCTTGTTGCCAAGTTGCAACGGTTAAATTCTGTCCAGCACGTGAACTTTAGCGTGCCTCGTGGATACGATTGGCTTTAACTATAGGTTAATTGTTGTAGAATTGACTTGCTCTATCTATGCTGAGAGCTACGGCTAATAGGCAATTTGCCTGATGTATTTGGCGTATGTGCGCTTTGCCACTTAGTCTTTTCTCAATGTCTAAATACATTTTAGTGTGCTTTTAGTAAAAATAGGTAGGCATGCATAATAACACGGTTCGTTGCAGACAGAGCGTAAAAGAGAGAGTGAGTGGGGAGAGGGAATTCTTGCAAGCGATCTCACAGTCAATTTACGTCGAAAGCTGGCTTATTCTTGCGATATCCCGCGGAGCCAGCGACGCAAATGTGCACTCTAGTTTGCTCAATGAAGTTTACGAAACATCGACAAGCACTCTTTGCAAACAATTGTACCTACCTCATTTCAATATAACAGTCGGTACTTCCCAAGCATATTCGTTGCTACGCGATGCATAACCTTTGTAGGCAATGTACCAATTTAGACCTGATCGATTAAGCTTGGCAGCAGTACTTTCAGAAGCTATTACGGCTGCCACAAGACTAACTTAGTGTACTTAAACTAGGCTAACTTACTAGGCTACCTACGCTACCACTTATGAGACGCTGACTATGTTGAGCATGTCATGCATAAGCAGTAGAAAAGTAGCATGCTGAGTTAAAGGAACGGGTGGTCAACATAACATTGAACTCTTTGGCGTGCAAAGATGTCTTTCCTTTTTCGGACTTGCTTAGTTTCGGAGCTATAACGAGTAGGATTCAGGACGTCAATCTTGTGTCATATATTGATACAGGCCAAAACGCTGCCGTAACACGTGTCGTCATTGTCGTCGCGCTCTAAATAGGCTAACGTGAATCAAAACTGGAGCGGATAGTTCCGCTAAACGGTTAACAATGATGTCTGTGCGTCAATCAAATATCACTTACGTTAGGCAATAGTCAGGATAATGGTTAAATATCCCGCAGTCCGGTGATCCAGAATAACCTAGATTATCGATACACTACGACATGCCATTATCGTTTAGTCGAACCGATACTGAGGTCACTTTCCTAGTGCCTAATAATATGTGTGCTTATTAGCAGTGTACATAGTAAGAACAACGACGATGTGTACTTGGGTCTCCTAATATACACAGCGCTCTTTCGTGTTGTTTTAGTTAGTGTTACACACAATAGTTACATGCAACTTTATCGCGCACGATTTATCCATGCCAAACGCAGAGACAAAAGCTTTCCATATTGATGCATTATTTATTTACAGGTGATGCCTACAATCAAGAGTCGGGCTGCCGATCTCCTTGTGCCGATGTGTGGTGTGGCGTAAATGCCCAGTGCATCGTGAACTCTCGGAATGAAGGAGTATGTAAATGTGTTACGGGTTACCGAGGTAATCCGTGGGAGGGTGGCGAATGCACACCAGACAGCGAGTGTGGTGAAGGAAGACCTTGTCCTCAACCCGGACAGGAGTGTCACGACGGTAAGTCTCGGACATTGTGCAGGTCCCGTACAGTAGCTGGGCTGTATTTGTAAAGTAACGAAACCTTTTTATCAGACTGCAGTTGTTTACACATGTGTCTGGAGTTATTTGCCGCAACCCCGCGGTGCTTGATCTTACTGAGCGCATGACCGAATTAGTGAAGGCTTCATCGAGGACTTTTAAAATCAGCTTTCGTTGCTCTATTCTGACATAGAGCCGTGGCGGTTGCTTCTATGTGTCGCTTGTTCTTCTTCAGCTTATGTACTGTCCCGCGATGTGGCAGCTCCACACTCCTGGCTGAACGTAGAGTATGAGTGGAAGGAGCTCAGAAATTGCTTCATACGCATGTGTTTGAGACATTCACTTGACATCGCCGCCGATGTTTTACTGTCCGATGACTTTATGTTTACGCGGCGTAAGGACGCAGGAAACACATAGCGATATTCGGTAGCAAAACCCGCATGACGTGTCAATTCAAAAAGTGTGGGTTGCTATCAAAATTCTTTGATATCATATAAAACATTCTAATAATTTAGTTTGTTTTCTAATTTATTCGAGGACTGGTCTATGGCTTGCGCTAAACATATGTATTAACCATATGGTCCACATGGGGAGCATACTCATTTCAATATTCATTCTATTCGTGAGCAACCCAAAGCGGACTGCTGCAGAGCTCACGGCGGAGTCCGTAAAGTCGCCCATGCTAGTGAATTCGTCCAGCATATGCATGTCGAACTTTAGTAACTTTGCGTTTGCGTACATCGACTCCACGTCAACTTGCACAGTTCAGTATCAACAGCAGATTCACTGATCATGCTGTTTGTTGCTGTCGCCATTATCTCCGTCTATCTTGTTGTCAACAGGATGGTGTGTCGACCGGTGTGAGCATGTGCGCTGCGGTCTCAACTCCCGCTGTGATCGCGCCAACGGACTGTGCTCGTGTCTACCGTACTTTATCGGCAACGCCGAGGTGATGTGCGTCCCGCCTGTCCTGCCACCAATCTGCTCGCCCCGATGCGGCCTCGGTGCTCATTGCGTGTACGGGGTGCCGAACTACTGCGTGTGTAATCCCGGCCTCTCAGGCAATCCCTATTCGGGTTGCTCCCAGACCACGTCAACACGGTGTTCGTCTCGGTTCTGCGGCACCAATGCCATCTGCTCGGAGCTCGGCGCTCTCGACTGCCGTTGTCCGGCCGGCCTACAAGGTACGTACCGTTAGCAGCTCTTAGCTGTGTGCGCCATCGCCGCACATGAGCGCGGTACTCCGAGAATTTTCACAGCCATCATAAATCTCTCCTCACGACAAACCAACCGTTCGCTGTTCTCCGCTGTTTCAAACACAGGAAATCCATACACAGCTTGTACGGACATTAACGAATGTCTCGGAGGATCACTAAGCGTTTGCGGGACTGGAGCGAAATGCGTCAATACGTTTGGCTCCTTCAAATGTGTCTGCCCTGCTGGATATATTGGAAATCCCCTCTTCGCCTGCAGTAAGTAACAATTTATATATATATATATATAGAACATATTGTGATGATTTATCAATCATTTACAATACGTTTGCACACTCGGCAGTGCTCGCCTTAATAAAAATGGTGGTAAAAAGGTGTCACGTATATATATATATATATATATGTGGCTTCTCTAAATCATATTGCGGACTTATTTGCGTTTCAACCTGTTGTAAGCTACTTTGCCAAATTTTCAGCAGAATTTTGAACTCGCGTTGTGTAAGGCGACCAACCATCCTCTCTAAGCTTAAATATTTCGATCAGTTTACTAAGTTAGTTACATCAGCAACCAATTGCGCTGTCACGTAACGGCACTAAAACGGACTACTGCGCGTTGGCCGCTTTTGCGGTACGTCGACACTTCGACGGACATACGAATATAAAACATTTTGAGTTGATTTTTTTAATTTGAATAACAATCTTCAGCTATTTTTGCTCTCTGCCAATTTCCCCGGTATGCACAAACAACAGTTCTAGTTCGTTTATAGACGCATGCCGCTTAGATATTTGTGCCCCGTGCTCTGGGACCAACCAAAAGACACCCTGGCGACTGTTCTGGCAGCATCTACTCCCAGAAGATCTTAACGGGCGGCCGCGCTTCTCCCACGTTTCTGGTGAATGACCTGACCCCTTTTTGGCTTGGCGTCAGTCTAAACCAGCACGCTGGGCGCAAGCACCCACGACTCATGTGAGCTGCTGCTGATACCATCTATTAGTCAGTCCGAGTACAACGTTTTCTTGTGCATACCACGACAGCGGCCATATCATGACTGGCTTGCTGGATGCCAGCGACCGCTCATGGGCTCGCTCTTTAGAGCATGTCTCTTGTTGCTACCCGTCTTTGCTTGTCAGTCTGTCTGGCTGTCGATTGCTTCGTATCGCATTATATTTGCTGCCGCCAAGTGTCCCAGATATCACACAGCAGCGGACATCCGCCAGTTAGTTGCCGAAAGGGTGAACCCTTGCATTGCTGCTAAAACACGCAGCTTCAAGCCACAGTAGGCTGCCTCTACTATGCCGCGTATTCACCCGTTGCCCGTCTAACCGAGCAAGATGGCTTAGTGTAAAAAGCCTTTGCCTTGCATTTGGGAGGCCTGTGTTCGAGACTTAGACCGGCCACGCTTAATTTTTTTCATGGTTCCCAATTTAGGCAAGGTGAATGCCGGATTAAACTACAAATCGACCATGATAAAAAAAAGACGGGGAGCACAGAATAAAAATAGATTGTGCATAACCATCCAACCCCCCATTGTAGTTTTTTTGTAGTACTTAGTTTCTCCTCGACCCTCTATGTCTATCTATCCCTTGTGTGAGGATTTATCTTATAGTGGCCAACCAACACAGAGCCGAAACTCCTCTAAATACGAATTCGGTCTTAGTCATATCTACAGCAACAAACACCATGAAGCGTGAACTCAAAGATGTTATGGATGGCACAGCCACAGGCATTCCTCGATTTAACTGAGCGTTATGAATTGATGTCCCGTCAAACCCGATATAATTAATGCTAACTGTTCACTCTGTTGCTGTTGTTGCTGATGATGATGATGATGATGATGTTGTGCTCATTGCGTGACACCGTATAGCGCCCATCTCGATCAGTGGAGGACACGGCGGCTTTCCCGGTATCGGTGGCATCGCTGGCCTGCCCAGTAGCGGCGGTGTTGGCGACCTGCCCGTTAGCGGCGGTATCGGTGAGTTTCCCAGCAGCGGCGGCATCGGTCAGCTGCCCGGAAGCGGCGGTATCGGTGAGTTTCCCAGCAGCGGCGGCATCGGTCAGCTGCCCGGAAGCGGCGGTATCTCTCGTCCGCCCGGCGGTATCGGCGGGATCTCTGGTCCGCCCTCTAGCGGCGGTGGTATCGGCGGGCTGCCGGGTATCGGTGGGCAGCAACCCGCAGGATCGCCGCCCAACGTGCCCGCACAAGCGCCGCCACAACGGCCGCCACTCTTTCCGTCGCGTCCGTCGCGGCCTTCACTGCCTTCATTTCCCTCACTGCCTTCGTTTCCGTCGCTGCCCTCACTGCCGTCGCTGCCTTCACTGCCTCAGTTCCCGTCGATCGGCAGCATCTCCGGCTTCCTGCCGGGCAGCGGAGGTAGTGGCGGAGCCTCGCCTCCTGCAGCTGCGCCCCCGGCACCAGCGGCGCCCCCTGCAGCTGCGGCACCCCCAGCGCCTGCGGCACCCCCTGCAGCAGCAGCTCCGCCGCCCGCAGGTGCCGCCCTCGCTCCGCCAGCCAACGCCGAACAGCCGGCCCAGGCGCCCCCGACCGACGACTGCGAATCGCACGATCAGTGCGCGGCCAATGAGCTCTGCGTTCGTCGACGCTGCATTCGTAAGTTTAGCACAAGACACACGAACGGGAAGGGTAGTTTTCTTTGCACTACAACCTGCTGTTGATGCTGGGGCCCTGCCTAAAACCTTGCAGCACCCTCACCACTCGATACGCAGACCACGCATGCATACAATTGCGCTTCGAGCAAAAGGTGTCATCTAAGACTCTCTCTCTATCTTTGCGAGTTAATAATTTTTTTTCAACCTTCGAACACTCTAGTTTGGATCCGTCCAGCATTATTTATTGTCTCTATATGTAGCTGGCGTTCTGTCATGAACAATTCTCTATTAGATACTGGATGGTGCGTATCTAGCTGAGCAAAAAAACGTCTTTATAAGTGCTGTCTCTTCGCTATAACGAGAACTATATGTATAGCTACGCAAAAAACAACAAATACCAGTAAACATGATGGAGGCGCTTACGTCTATGATGTCATAGGCCGTGGACTCAACTTCGGCACGACTTATTATGGGTAGATGCCGTCTGGGGGGTAGACGCATTATGGGTAGATGGGGGTCATGTCCGTTGACAAAATCTAAATAACGAGAAGACCGTCGGCGAGTCTCAGACACGGCCTAACGTACTCGAGTCTCATTGTTTTGTCGGGTTAGCTTCATTAAGATGTACTCGTGTGAAAACTAATCCTGCTAAGTGATCCCTCTTGCATTTCCCTGTTAACGCGCAATATATGACAAGGGACAGCATGTCTCAATTTTACTGTAACAGAACCCGCCACACGCTTTCATATATTAAGGCCATTAAAGCTCGTGTGAATAATAGCCGCTAATTTAATATATACTCATTGGATATGTCAGCAGCATCAATGCTATATATATAATTATATATATATATATATATATATATATATATATATATATATATATATATATATATATATATATATATATATATATATATATATATAGCGGTGTGGTCAGAAGGGCCAGTGCGCTTTCATGGTTGTCATCTACCGGGATGTCGCCGGTTTGATCCCAACTCTTGATCGAATTTTCTTTGGATGCATAATAAACTGTACCGCTGAGAATCAGCGACTATGCTGCCACAGAACTGTTAGGGAAACCCTAGACCTCTCAGCATGTGCGCTTATGCTGCCGTTCTAACCGCCCCTGATATATAGGGGTGTATTGATCATGCCTACATGTCAAGCGAATAAACACACACATATATATATATATATATATATATATATGATAGCCGGCGACCTTGGCATGACCGTCTCTGGTTCAACTTCTGAAAAAAAAATATAATAAATAATAAAAAATATATAGGTCATAAGCGCTTAAGGTGGGTTACTTATGGCTAGTAACTGACCGTTGAGCAAAGATAGCGTTCACGGACGGGTGAATAGCAAGCGTTCTTGTAATAATAATTAATGATCGATTAAATATATCAAATATATTAAATGTACTAAACATGATAAATATCTTGTTGCTACTGTTTCCTGTCATAGGAGCATGCGACACGCGTCAATGTGGTCCAAACGCGTACTGTACCGTCGAGAACGACCGCGCTCTGTGCAAGTGCGAACCGGGCTTCTCCGGCAAACCGGAGGATGAACGACTCGGGTGTTCTCCTACTAGATGTAAGTAAAGGGAGCGATACCCAAGCGGCAATCAACACACGTACGCACACATAATCGTCCCAGCTTCTTTCAACCACACGTATGCTGTCGAGTTGAAAACTCGCTGTGGCACCTTTTCTACTATTACGCCTATTCGATGTACTACAACACTCTTCATTCTACTGTTAGATGGTCCACTGCTTCCACTGTTCATAAATATAAATCCGCCAATAGATCTCACATGCCTTAAAATGACAACAATTCGGTTATTGCATATCTTCAGACCGGCGCTGTTTCAAAAGCAGGTGTCTTGCTTTCTAATAGTATGCCATAATACGGTCGCTGGGAACTAGAAAAGTTTAAATACACACACACAATGTTATAGTTATCATAACGTAGCGACTGATGACTTTTTAGTATTTCATTATATTTTGATTAATTTTATTGTTGTATTGTTTTTTTATTTTAATGATTTTAGTTTATGGTTAACGGGAACTGTGAATACACACGCATATATACAGGGAAATGGGAATATATATATATATATATATATATATATATATATATATATATATATATATTATTTATATATATATTAACTGGTGTTCTTTTTTTAGCTGTATGCACAAATGTCCAGTGTGGACCGAACGCAGTGTGCGAGTCGCAGGATGGCCGTCCCACATGCATCTGCCGACCGGGCTTCGGTGGCGATGCGAATGACCTTATTCGAGGCTGCGCTGCAAAGGCCCAGGATGAATGTCATCAGGTGCGTAAAATCCAGACTTTTAAGTTGTTATATCTTACTAGATCAGTGACTGCATGTCGACGAAAACAATGCGGTGCCCACCGATTGGACCGGCAACGACACTAGGCAATTGCTGAGTTGCCAGTGGGTATCAATAACCGTTTCATATACGTCATGAGCATATATGTATGCTTGGTGTAAGCCCAAACTCTGCAGAGCTCTCGAATAGACGAGCAGTCCAATTGATAGAACCGGGTGGGTGTTGATACGATGTTGTTTTCAAATGGCGCAAGCTACATATGTCAAAATTGGACAGTAACAGCCGTGTACGCTCTTTAATAATGCCTGCAGGTATATCTGACATCGTTATGGAAGTCGTTAAGGACCCTTTAATACCTTTTAATTTGACCCAAATTAAAGAAATCTTAAATGCATTTTTTAACAGGAGAGCGATTGCCGTGAAGACCATGAGTGTAAGCTGGGTTCGAAGGGTCTTAAGCAATGTCGCGACGTATGTGAAGACAAGCTTTGCGGACCGAACGCCAACTGTCTGGGCGAACTTCACAAAGCGGTCTGCGAGTGTTTACCTGGATTCGTTTTCGACGGAATTGGATGCCACGGTAGGTGAAAGACAGCAGGTCCTGCAGGCTTAACCTGCAAACGCTATACGTCCAATAACTTGCAACATTGCAATATATATATACATATATATATATATATATATATATATATATATATATATATATATATATATATATATATATATATATATATTGCGATGTCTGTGCAAATGAATAAAAACTAGAGAATGTGTGTATTAATTGCATGTTATAAATTGCATATGCTTGCAGTACCGGATGACTGCCAGGTGGACGGCGACTGTCTGATTCACGAAGTCTGCAAACATCAGTCCGAAGGCAACAAATGCGTTGGTCAGTCTCTCATTTGTCTACACTTCATTTCTGCAACTTACGCTATAATGCATTACTGCGGCGAATACACAATAGTAGTACTTCAGCGCACGTATTGTAGCACGATCTTTTTTTGTTTTTGTTTTCTAAATCATCTTGTCATGAGTTACCGGGAACAACACTAATCCACGTAGCAAACGTTTGTGTACCGTGTTATCCCAAGGAAATTTTCTCGGCCAGATAACTGATTTCGCAAGTCAAAGAAGCCCAACATTTGCGCATTTGAGGGATCCGACAACTGCAGATTTAGCAGACGAGACCCGCCAGAAAGACAGGTTTCTGAAGGTCAAAAAAAGTTTCAGCTTTGGAGCTGTAGGGACTATACGTTGTGACTCTTTTTTCTTGCATCTGCGGTACAATCCTGGAGACTGCTTGTCTACTAGACAGGACACCACGGTGTCACCCCCAGGTCATTTTTCGGTAGTTATGAAGCGCTGGTACATTATCGTCTTCCATTTGCACAACTTTGAACACTTAAGCCTTTAGAGACCGTCGCACTCTGCTGGAACTACTGTTGTCTCTGTGTTCTGATTAGCAACACTGTTCATTCGGATGGTACCGGTTAACCGATGTTGATCGCAATATTTTTTTTGTTGTAATTGGCTTGACGGCGTTACTGATTTATGATTATTATTAATTGTTGTTTTATTGTTATTGATGACTCGCTGCGGTTGCAGATGTATGCCTGTCGCATCAGTGTGCACCGAACGCACGCTGTCAAGCGGTTAACCACCGTGCGACCTGCGTGTGTCGGGACGCCTTCTTCGGCAACCCGAACGATGCCACCCGGGGCTGTCAGCCGATTCTTGAGGACTCGGCGTGTCTTCATGACGCCGATTGCCCCGAGACGGAACGTTGTCTTCCCAACGCACAAGGTGAGCACACAATGATCTAGCATTCAGACTGCAACAATGTTTAGGAAAAAGTAGAAATAAATTGTTTTACTGAGAGAAAGCGTATGACGGTACTTACTACCCCGTGAGATAGGAGGGGGGTGATTTCGTGCTAACGGGAATTGGATAGGCAGAAACACAAAAATTAAAATTGACTTGTATCATAACCAGGGGGAGAACCAGAGTCAATTACGAGTTATTGTTATCGTTACAGCTAGGCCTACTAAACAACACTCATGGCTGCATTCACTGAAAGAAGCACGTTAATTGCTCTTCCATTTAATATACTGTCATTAAAAAGTGATGTGAAAAGTATTTTGTTTCTTTTAATTTTTCTTTCATAAATTAAATTTTCAGTTTATATTATAGTTATAAAAAAATATTTTCTAGCACTAGGATCTAAGTTGAGTTACTCGTGTTTACTCGTGGTAGTCGTCATGTTATGCTCACAAGGCTATTAATCCAATGCCAATTTTAATAATATTATTGCATGTTAAGCAATGTTACAGTTGTGAGGTCTGAGCTTTCTATCGCAATTATTTGAAAGAATCACTTTGTTGTTGAATTAATATTGTTATTAGACAAAACACGCTAAAAAGTCTACGGACCTAGCGAGACTAGCCATATACAATGACAAATTAAAGCAGCATTTTTACTAGTTAAAAGCCGTCGAAGCGAACACAAGCTAGAAGGCCATTCACGAAATCTTCTCGAGTAGTCAAGCACCAAGGCATGCAAGGGTCGTGCAAACGGTATTTATTGCTCAATTCCATCATTTCCATCACGCTCATTTAGGTGCGCGAGCATGCTCCAATACCTGTGGAAAAACCCGATGTGGGCCTCACGCAATCTGTGTGGGTCGAGATCACCGGCCCGAATGTATCTGCCGCGAAGGTTTTGCCGGGAATCCTGCCGACTTCTCGATTGGCTGTCAGGAGATTCGCCTTGACACCTGCAACACAAATTCGGACTGCGGCTCGTCTCAGGTTGGGCCCGTTTCTTTACCTCTGTGTTTTTCAATTTGAGTTGGCCGAAACGCACCTTCTGCCCGGCCGATCAGCATTCAGCCGGTCGGTCAGTCAATGATGCTTTTAGGTACCGTCTAACAAAAACGATGACGGGTTGTTGTTGATCCGAACACAATTACAAATTTCAACAAATTGATTAAATAGTATTTTGAACTTAGACTATAAGTGTCTACTGTTGATTAACAGAAAAAAAGTTATATTTATATTATGTATGTAAATAATAATGTAATAAGTAAGATAATGTAAGATAAGCATTGATCCGCGTATGTCCGATGTAAACGACAGAATACAGCCTTAGCTGATGTAGGACACACACTAGCGTAGAGCTTATAGTAAGCAATCTAACCCATTTTAAATTTTACTTGGTAACTACATGTCGTCGCAGGGATTGGTTGCTAGAAGGCCCACATAAAAGTGCAGCGTCTACTTAGCCTGACAAATTCTACCCTGAACAATAGCAGAGGAATAGCCGGAAAACTTACATTTAACATTTTGCCGTAAAATGGTCTCTTATAGTCAAACTGCAGAAACATCTTTGGGTTCTCTGACGCAATTACCTAAGATGTCATTCCCGGGGGGCTACACACCACACCGGGAAGAGCCCAACCGTGCTTGGCTGACAAATGACCTATTTATTCGCCCAATTAAAACAAATTGTCGCTGCTAGTGGAGGCGGCAATGTTAGCGTAATTGCGTACTAATATAAATGTTGTTATTGTTTGCTTGCTTATTGCAATGCTGCTGCTGCAGGCATGCAAGGCTACGCCAGTCGGAATTCGGGACTGCGTTGACGTGTGCCTCGACCGTCGCTGTGGTCCCAATGCTAACTGTTTTGCAGAAAACCACCAAGCTAACTGCGAATGTCTCCCAGGTAACAATTGCAAGCTGCGGTATAATATATATATATATATATATATATATATATATATATATATTAATGAGCGGTTGAGAAAGTACCAATGCCGGACACTAATTCAGTTCACAGTAGGTCCTACAACTCCCCTCTTTTCCGAACGACTAGCATCTAAAGGTTGACGAGAGTGGAATATTGTCTCATTATATGACTTAATATTCAAAGGAGAGATTTTCCAAAGTCAGTTGGCTTAACCAAAGTAGTGTAGTTCTTTGATACATTCCTCATCTGTTGAGGTCGAGTGACAATGCCAGCTAATAGTGCTATGGCACATACACGAGATATGACACGGACAATCTCTAACTAATGAGACGCTGGCGAGGAAAGTTGTTTACAACATAGTGCGTTGTGTTGTGTGCGCGGCGTGTGGTGGTGGTGGTCAGGTTTCGCTGGCAACGCAGGTGATCCGATTCGGGGCTGCCAACGACATCTCTGCGAGAACAACGCTGACTGTGGTGAGGCTGATAGCTGTAGCTTGACGCGCTCCGGAATTCGAAACTGCACCGATGTCTGTCTCGACAAGCGCTGTGGTCCTAACGCCGACTGTGTAGGCTCGGCGCATCGAGCCGTCTGCATTTGCCGGCCGGGCTTTGAAGGAATCGCCGACGATATTCGTGAAGGATGTCTTCGTACGTATAATTAAGGCTTGTCTCTTTTGTGTAGCTTTTAGTGACACCTTTTGTGATAACCACAATCTCAATCACACCGGCTCAAGTACTGCTGATAGGATAGAGCGAGTACAAGCGAGCATAAGTAAATCATATCTGCGACGCGACAGAAGAGTTAGCCGGCGGAGACTCTGACGCCGAGAGAAGACATAAGGCCGACTTGGGCGTGACACATCCCGTTTCAGGGTGATCTCTGCTAACATTTGCAAATTCGGGTTAACACTGAATAATGAATGTAAATCTGTCCGGAAAAGAGGCGATCATTGTGAGAATTAGGAATTAGGTTAGGTTCCATTTAGTTATTTAATTTTATTCTTATTGTAGCATATGCAATGCTAGATCATTCTTAACTGCCCAGGTTGTCCTGTTAGAGATTTTAAAAGCGCCTGTAGATAGCATTTTCACTTTTTAGCTATGCAAGGTGAGCCAATTCAGTACTGATCCCCCTTGACGAGATCACGGTCTTGTTTAGGATGGTCATATATTTCGTCCCAAATGTATTAAAATTAATATAAATAATTCATCTCTATACGTATGTATAAAGATGTACTATTTATATTCATTTTAATATATATTTTCATTTATTATAATGTACGTTAGGACATAACAGTAACACTTTCAATACCGCTCTTTGCAGTACCACCGGAAATAGTACGGCAATAAGACGTATATTTAACTTCGATGTGGTCTAACCTTCATAGAAACAACTGTTGTCGGGTCAGGAAAGCCTTAGAAATCAGTTTCCCAGTGACTTCAGTGAGTCTACTGAGTAGTGAACGCTTGCTCGTGAAGTGAAGAGGTTATCCATCGAATTAGTTAGACAGCCACGCAAAACAAATCAGCAGCAGAAGCACGAACAACAAAACTACAACCAATGACTTGTATGACCCGGAATGACTTTACCTACATTGCTTTGTGTGTCTGTATGACTGACTGGCCGTACACATTCTGCTTGTAGCATCTCCGAAATGCCGCACAAACAGCGACTGTCACGGAGACGAGATCTGCGCCGTGGACGCATCTGGTGTACGGGCCTGCCTAATCGGCTGTGCGACGGTTCTTTGTGGGCAGAACACCCATTGCCGTACGGACAACCACATAACCGAATGTCGATGCCACGAGAACCTTGTTGGCGATCCCTACAACCGCGACACGGGATGCACACGTATGTTGCTCTTCGACAGCATAACGAGTACACAACACCAACATGCTTATCACCAGCAGCAAGCCCATAGCATACACATATCTATAGAACGAAACTTTCTCTAAGAGAAAATATATTTATGTCCGAAGATGCAACGTAATCAATTATATTTATGTATATATATTATATATAGGGCTTTGCAAATAACAACGTATATGTTTTAAGCTGTTTACAGTAGCGTTTAGTTTAGTAGTTTCAAATGACACAGCTTGTGGATGCTTAAAAATGCAAAGTAAAACGCTGTTACGCGATCTGTGAAGTGTGTGGTCAGCGCAACTACATCCCTGCTCAGTATAAACAAGGCACTTAGATGTATACGTAATATCTATGAGTGGTTTTATATAATTACCGCCACCGGTCAGTCACATTTGTCTAATTTGGCGCCGTCGGCCGAAGGTCTGTCCTCGACTGGCTTACGTAACATGAAATTACGTTGATGTTATAAATAAAGAATAAAAGGAAATGATGCTGACGCTTGACCGTTCGCGGCGTCGCGCTTTTTGTCTGTCCACAGCTGTACCTGACCGATGCAACTCTGATCAAGACTGTCCTTCGATCGCCGTCTGCAAGCGGGCGCAGGACGGGAAAAACGACTGTTTCGGTACGCTCAATCTCGTTCATCTTCATCTCATCTCCGCTAGCTTCCTGCTTCCCTCGTCCAATGTCTCTGCTTTGTTTAGTTGTGATATCACGCCTAATTTGTCTGATACATAGCTTATATTTTCTTTTGTAGTTATATTGCTACTGATTGTACAAAGCTAGACCAAGTCTTCCTGAAGTTTAGAGCCGGGAGGAAACTAGTGCATGCGTAGTGCGGGGCACTGTGCGTGCGAGTGAGGCGCCTAGGGGGGCAGGCCAATCTAGGCCTAGCTAGCTGGGCCTAGATCGGTATTCGACCGCAGTCCCTTTAGTAGTGTTTCCGTTGTGTTGTGTCGAGGAACGAACAGTTTTCATCATGGACTATACGTGTTGTTGCTGCATGAAGTCAGCAACATCAACGATCATCATTGCGATAACAAACCTCAGGCACTGACTGAGTTCTTTGGGAAGAAAAGTCGACGAACAATAAAGCGGCGATTAAAGCCATGCCGGACGTAAGCGAGTACCTCGAGGTAGAGAAAGAGAGAGGTCAGCCGCCTGCCTTTTCGAGGGTGTTTCTAAGTGGAAGCACCAGAGCAGCAGCAGTACAGCAGACGCTACGCTACGCAGGACCTAGCCGCTCTACGCTGGGCCCAGTAGAGTGGATTGGGACCGCCACGACCATGGACGCCACTTCTCTGCTGGCTGCCGTTCATCCGTCCAAATATTACTGCTATCAAACCGCTGGCTCTGTTGCAGCAGCAGGCCGGCGCTGCTGCTGCTGTTGCTTTTGTTGTTGTTGTTGTTGTTGTTTTTGTTGTTGAGAACGAGTAGAGGATTGTTGTGGCACATCGATCCGACCGGGAGATCTGTAAGATCGGTCCATCAAAATGGATGTGTGTAAAGATTTTGTCGGCTGTTGTTGAGCGGCTTGTGGACGGGGGAAGGGAGAGAATCGTAGAGGAAAGAAACTAGAAAAAAGTCGCGAACTAGACTTGACTAAGAGATGGTGGAGAGTGTAGATAGAGTAGGCGGTGGTGAAATCATGGATGAGTAACTGCGTCGTGTTTGCATTCAACAAAACAGCCAGCCACCGTTGGCAGGAAGATGCCGGGGACTGGGAGACGGCCAGATTGCCGGACACCCAAACTTAAACTAAATAGATGCGAAAAAACGACGACGACGACAACCGCTATCACCACCACCACCACCGAGCATACCCACAAGTGAATAAATGAATTCATCCATAAGGAATAGGCAGCGGAAAAATAGCTGAGCGCTGCCGGATGAGAAGTGGTAACAATGATGGTCGTAGTATCAATACTACGTCACAGACTCGTGATGGTGAATTGTTTCAAGAACTGACGATTTAACTCGACTACACGAGAGTGCACTCAGTCGAGCTGTTGTACTGAATGTTGCTGTACAGCGATTGGTAATGTTTCTCTTATTGTTTGTTGTTGTTGCTGTTTGTTCCTGTTGTTCCGCGTTATCGTCGGTATTGGTGATGGTTGTCATTGTTGTTCTTGTTGCGAATGGAGCCCATTACATTTTCTCTCTCTATCTCTCTCCCTCGCATTGTCTCTCTTTCGATGTATCGGGTCTGTACTAAACATGAAACGTGAACACGGACACAAAAAAGACACGTTCATTGCATACAAACACTAAGAGTTTGTATATGCCGATATATATATATATATATATATATATATATATATATATATATATATATATATACACGAAAAATAAATATACATTTATATACATATATATATATATATATATATATAGCACACATACCCGACCAGCCTAATAGTGAGACTAGATTTGTTTAACAAACAAACAAAAACGCAACATTCGGTGGCTTTTTGGCATCCGTTACGTTGTCGAATGCCTGCGCTGACTGGCTTCTACCTGCATTTCAGATGCGTGCGACGGCTATCGCTGTGCTGAAGGTGCAGCCTGCACGGCAATCGATCACAGGCCGATATGTGAATGTAGGCCAGGCCTCGTCGGAGATCCTCTCGTCCGCGGATGCCGAAGTACGTTTATAACATTTAGTGCAAAATCCATCACTATAAAAAAAGATCGCACATTGCGTCACTAACAGCTAACATAATTCTACCATTAGCAATACGAGCAATCAACAGACAACAGTTCATTTTCTCGTCTAAACAGATGCTTTTTCAGCAAACACTCAACCGTGTCTGGTATCTGCACCGAATCAAGTGTTCTTCGGACAGCCTTTTCATCATCACAACGAAAACAAGTCTAAATTATCTGATTTGAAGTCACTACGAGAGTTGTAAAGAGGAAACAAAAGACTTTTTTGCGTTGCTATTAACGTTAGTCAACTTCGTCGATTTATTTCTTTCGAGTCAGGAGCTTTTGTTGAGGGCTCACCGATGAGCTGTAGGCAGGTGCCGCACGGCGGAACGGAAAAGAAATACGCTATTCCAAATAGTTGAAAAGACTTTGGCTTGAAGTAGTTTTGAGTACATTGTTATTTAAGAAGAATGGCAGCAAGAGCGCATTGCAAATGAAAAGCATCGCCTAGTCGGTTCTTCTCTTGAACCGAATTTTCTCATAGGCTAGTTTTTCGAAGGTTGCTCTCATGGCTTTTCGCAGTGCGTCGAATAATATGTTTTTGGGAGGTTTCATTGTGTTTTCCGGACATAGAGAAGCTAGCAAGTTGCGTAAATAGTACCGTCACTAACGAGCAGCGATTATAGACTGCTGTGCCACTTGTATTTACAATTGTAATATATGCAGTTCAATTAGCTGTTTTTTCTTCAGATTAAAATACATAGTTTTTTCTTCATATCTTTGAACTTTTAAATGAAAATTGCCACTGTTATTTGAGGTATTTAGGGCTGTATATATATATATATATATATATATACGAGGTGTGCTCAATCGTTATCGCGACTTTTGAATTTTCGCGGGTTACGTATATTCGAATTTCGATTTTTTGTGGCGTTATGTTGGTACTCATGTCTCTCACTTATGCCGACAAGCTCGGCCATTTTGAATGTTCACTTAATTGTTGACAGCTGCTTTGCTTGCACGTGTTTTGGATCGTCTTCGATTTTTACCTATTCAAAAAAATGGATCAAAGAACCTGTATCAAATTTTGTGTGAAAAACGAAATTAAGTGCGCGGATGCATTCCGAATGTTGACTGTGGCATACGGAGAAGCTACCTTGAACCGAAGCAACGTTTATCGGTGGTACAAAATGTTCTCAGAAGGCCGAGAAGATGTGAACGACGAAGAGCGTGCCGGACGCCCGAGCACTTCAACAACAGACGAAAAAATTAATGAAGTGGAGAAAATGGTATTGGCCAATCGTCGAATCACCGTTAGAGAAGTTGCTGAGGACCTAAACATATCGATTGGCTCGTGCCATTCGATTTTTATCAATGATTTGGGCATGAGACGGGTCGCCGCGAAATTCGTACCAAAATTGCTCAATTGCGACCAAAAACAGCATCGCATGAACATTGCTAATGAGATGTTGGACTCTGTCCGCGACGACCCAAATTTGCTCCAGAGGGTCATAACTGGTGACGAATCGTGGGTTTATGGTTATGACGTGGAAACCAAAGCTCAATCATCTCAATGGAAGCTGCCGCACGAACCAAGACCGAAAAAAGCGCGCCAAGTTCGGTCGAATGTGAAAGTTTTGCTGACAGTTTTCTTCGATTGCAGGGGCGTGGTGCATCATGAGTTCTTGCCACAGGGTAGAACGGTCAATAAGGAATATTACCTGCAAGTTATGCGCAATTTGCGCGAAGCAATCCGCCAGAAACGCCCGGATTTGTGGAAGAACAAAAATTGGCTTTTGCACCACGATAACGCCCCTGCTCACACATCGTTGCTTGTGCGCGAGTTTTTGGCCAAAAACAACACACTAATGATGCCGCAGCCACCGTATTCCCCAGATCTGGCCCCCTGTGACTTTTTCTTGTTCCCTAAACTAAAGAGGCCCATGAAAGGACGACGTTACGCTACGCTTGACGAGATAAAGACGGCATCGAAGGAGGAGCTGAACAAGATAAAAAAAAATGGTTTTTTGAAGTGCTTCGAAGATTGGAAAAACCGTTGGCACAAGTGTATAATATCTCATGGGGATTACTTTGAAGGGGACAAAATAGATATTCATGAATAAATGAATAATTTTTGAAAAAACACAAAAGTCGCTATACGTTTTGAACACCATATGTATATGCCTCGAGAATCCATACCGCCCCAATCTCGATAATTTGCAGCTTTTTGTGCAACCTCGTTTCGAAACTTTTGACTGCATAACCCCTTTCTACGTAGCCAATGAAGAGAGTTCATTGAGATTCCTCAAAACCTACCGGTCGACACGACAGTCTATGTCCTCCTCAGCCCATATTCAGATAGAGTAGATGCTAGTAGATCTACGTGTCATCCACGGTCTTTTTTAATCATTTCTGGCAGAATGACCTCAACTAGGCGTGTGGCACGTGCGTCATCTTTGGCTGATAAATCCAAAAACAACTCGTCACCAATGCTGCTGCGGTGTCCTCATAAACGTCGAAAATTTCGGCGTTGGCTTACGCAGACGTCCACATCTTATATTAACAAAATGATTCATTAATTAAATTAATCTTGGTACGCTACGGAATTCGTGTTTATCCATGTCTACGACTGAGAGCCTGACATGGTCAGTTCAGATGTTTTCCACGCGTAATCTAAATGTGAAACTTGATACGTGATAATGCAAACGGGTTACTTCCCGCCCATATACTTCAAAGGTTGTGTCACTGCCTCGCAAACAGAAACGCTAGTTGTTTATGAAGGTCTTCATTGTGTGACTACATCGTAGTTCCGGATGAGTGCCAGCGTGACACGGACTGCGCGGACGACCTCATCTGTCGCCCAGACCTGACCGGATGCCGCAAGTGTGTACCCGTGTGCGTCTACGAGAAATGTGGTCCTCACGCGATCTGCGTTGGAATCCGCCACAAGGCCCACTGCAGCTGTGAACCTGGATTTGAAGGCGACCCTTACAGCCCCTCCATCGGGTGCAAGGTATTTAGCTATTCTTCTCGCATTTGATTCGATGGCACATTATAACACTTGATTTACATAAACATGGATTACATATTTGATTGCATTCGATTTTATCACGTAGATCACGCATTATTACGTTTGATTTGATGAATCACGTAGATCACACATTTCAGCGGCTTTGATTTGATTACACAGATCACGCATGATTTTACTTGACTAAAGCGCATAGACCACGCATTTGATCGCATTTGACTCGATCACATAGATCATGCATGTTTGCACCTTATTTGATTTGACCACATCGATCATGGATAGAGATCTACACCACAAGACCAACGCTTTGAAGGAGCGAGGGGAGAGTCATAGTTCCAAGTTCTATCAGTAGAACTTAGAACTATGAGCTTTCCCTGGTTCGAGCTTATATAGAATTATATAAATAATACCCCTTGCAGGTATTGGCGCCGGTCATAGAAGGCTGCCAAGTGGACGAAGACTGCGAATCGAGCGAGATTTGCGCACGTGGCCATCGATGCGTGTCGGCGTGCGACCGCCGCCAGTGCGGACCCAACGCCGTCTGTCACTCGTTCAACCATCGTGCGCAGTGTTCGTGCCTGGAGGGCTTCCGAGGCGATCCGGACAACCCGATCAACGGATGCCGCCGCAAAGACGAGTGCAGCGTCGACGAAGACTGTCCCGCGGTGCACGACGTCTGTCGGGCCGACAACACCGGCGAAAGGCGGTGCGTACACGCGTGCCGCTACAACAAGTGCGGCTTCAACACGCGCTGCATCGCCGGCGAGCACAACTATCACTGCGAGTGTGTCGAGGGTCACATTCGGGATCCGGGCAACCTGTTCGCGTGCGTCCCCCGGGCCGTTGACGAATGCAGAAATCACACCATGTGCCCCAGCACCGCCCAGTGCGTTCCTAACTCACTCGGCGTGTTCCGGTGCGCAGAGGTGTGCATCAGCTTCAGCTGTACGCCTGACGCCGACTGCATTCCGCTCAACCACATGGGACGATGCCGGTGTCGCGACGGCTTCATCGGCGATCCGAACAGTCGCGACGGCTGCCGAACTCTGCCCGAACCCGAATGTCTAGCCCACTCGGACTGCGCGCTGTCGACACAGGTGTGCCAGTTCGACGAACACTACGGCGAACGGCGCTGCCAGGACGGCTGTCGCTTCGTCAAGTGCGGCCCGCGAGCTATCTGCGTCGTGGACAACCACCTGCCCAAATGCGCCTGCCCCAACGGCAACTATATCGGAGATCCGTACGACCAGCGGGACGGCTGTCGACAGGTCGAGTGTCTGAAGGACGAAGACTGCCACCCGAAAAAGGCCTGCTTCCCGAACTTCTACTGCGAAGATCCGTGCGTTGACGGGTGCGGCATCAACGCGGCCTGTATCGCCCAGAACCACCAGCGTATCTGCCACTGCCGGCCGGGCTATACCGGCGATCCTCTCGTACGCTGTGAGGAGATCCACTTCTGCAGCTCTAGTCCGTGTCACTCGTCGGCCAAGTGCGTCGATACGCCCGGCGGCTACGAGTGTGTCTGCCAGAACGGCTTTATCGGCGATCCGTACCGCCAGGGGTGCCGACACCCGAACTCGTGTCCGAACGGCAACGGAGACTGTCCTGGCCATTTGGCCTGTTTTCCCGACCACAAAGGGTCGCCAATGTGTCAGAATCCGTGCGACCACTTTTCGTGTGGACCAAACACGCAGTGTCGCTCCGACAACAAACACGGCGCCGTCTGCGACTGTCTTTCGCACTTCCGAGGCGATCCCGCTGCGGGCTGTTTCCGAGAATCCTTTGCGTGCTTGCACGATGCCGACTGTGCTGGCGGTTATGTGTGCCTTGACTCTCAATGCCGGCTGGCTTGCAGTCGTGAAAACGACTGCGCCGTCGGCGAGAAATGCGTAGGGTCGCGCTGCGTGCACATGTGCTACTCGAACAGCGACTGCCCGCCGAAAGAGACCTGCCTCTCCAACGGATACTGCCAGATTGGATGCCGTACGAACGCCGACTGCTCCTCGGAGGAGACCTGTAGTCAGAATCGTTGCCAAAATCCGTGTACGATCCGCGGCTTGTGCGGTCCGAACGCTATCTGTACCGTACGAAACCATGAAGCGTACTGCTCATGTGCCGACGGTCTGGTGGGCAACCCCACCCCGCAGATCGGATGTACCCGTGCTGTGCTCACCTGCACAGGACGAGGTAGAGGCGACTGTCCTAGCGGCTTGTCTTGCTTCGAGAATCGCTGTCGAGCCACGTGCTCCGGCTGTATCGTTGGCGAGGCGTGTGTCCGAGACTTCTGCATGTCGTCGTGCGCCGGCGACAGTGAGTGTCCGGCGGGCGAACTCTGCATACACGGCCACTGCCAGTTCGGATGCCGAACCGATAACGACTGCCAAGTGCATCAGGTATGCTCGCTGAACACCTGTCACTGCAAGCCCGGCTTCAAGGAGACGCCGTACGGCTGCGAAGATATCAACGAATGTCTCGTCGATCATCCCTGCCACAAAAGTGCCATTTGCCACAATACGCTCGGAAGCTTCCACTGCAAGTGTCCGGACGATTTCATCGGGGACGGCTTCACCGGATGCTCGAATCCTGGCGAGTGCCCCCGAGGCGATGTGGACTGCCCTCAGCATGCGGCTTGCGATCGGTCAGGTATCACGCGCTGTGTCGATCCCTGCGCCAACGACCCGTGCGGGCCGTACGCGATCTGCAGCGTGCTGAACCATCGACGCCAGTGCCACTGCCCGAAAACGGGCCTGTTCACCGGCGATCCGTACGACAAAAATCGCGGCTGTATTGCTGTCGATTGTCTGGCCGACACCGACTGCCACCTGTCCGAGCACTGCGTCAACTTCGTCTGCCAGAGTCCCTGCGACAATATCAACTGCGGGCCGCACGGGACCTGCGTCGTGCGAAGCCGCCAGGCGTTCTGCGAATGCGACCGCGGATACGAGAACAAGGGCTCGCTGCAGTGCGTCGACATCGATGAGTGTGCCACCCAGCCCTGCCACTACACGGCGCTGTGCGACAACATTTCCGGCGGATACAGTTGCCGCTGTCCGAGTCACCTCGTAGGAGATCCGTTCGCTAAGGCCGGCCAGCCAGGCTGTCATGATCCGAACATCTGTTTCAATGGAAACAGCGATTGTGCGTCGAGCTCGGCCTGCATCGACGTAAAAGGCACGCCGTACTGCAAAGATCCCTGCGAAGTCGCCAACCCGTGCGGCGGCAATTCGAAGTGCACCTGCATTAACCACCAACCGGTGTGCAGCTGCGCGCCAGGCTTCACCGGCAACCCGAAGGTACGCTGCGAGGTCGTCGAATGCATTGCCGATGGCGACTGTCGGGACTCGGAGATCTGCGCGCTTAACAAGTGCGTCGACGCGTGCAGAAGCAACGGTAACTGCGGCATTAACACGATATGCGAGTCGAAACTGCACACGGCCGTGTGCCGTTGCAAGGACAGCTTCCGCGGAAATCCCAGCAGTGGATGCATCAAGAACATCCCTTGCGACCACGACGACAACTGCCCAATCGGCGAGTTCTGCTACCGCGGCCTATGCCGGCTGTACTGTAAGGCTAACCGTGAGTGCGGTAGCAATGAGATCTGTGAGGACGGCCGCTGCCGTGAGGTTTGCCGGGCCAACAACGACTGTCCGGAGAGCTTCCGCTGCGTGCTCGGCAACTGCGAACCGGCGGACCGCTGCTTCCACGACGGCGAGTGCGGCGACCAGCGCACCTGCCGATCGTCGCACCGCGGCTACGACGCGTGCATCGATCCGTGCGAGAACATGCTGTGCGGACGGAACGCGCTCTGCATTCCGGGCAAGCACAGCGCCATCTGCAAGTGTCTCGACGGCCACATCGGCGACCCGCTCGACGCGCGAGTCGGCTGCAAGAAGGCCGAGTGCTTCCACCACGAAGACTGTCGCGACGATCAGATCTGTCACGAGAACAAGTGCGTCGACCCGTGCATCATGCGGCAGGGCTGTGGCGCGAACGCGCACTGCCTCGCCAAACGACACTCGGCCACGTGTACGTGCCGCGACGGCTATGAAGGCGATCCGGTCGCCGGCTGTACGCTTATCGACTTCTGCCGAAAGAGCAACCCGTGCCACGCGACGGCCATCTGCCGCAACCGGTTCGGCGGCGCCCAGTGCGAGTGTCCGCCCGACCGGCATATCGGCAATCCGAACGGCCCGCCCGGCTGCCGCCACCCCAACGAGTGTCCGAACGGCGACATCGACTGTCCGCCGACGGCCGCCTGCATTCGCGTCGATGGCCAGGCGCCGATGTGCAAGTCGCCGTGCAGCCTGCCCGACACCTGCGGCCCGGACGCCATCTGCCGCGTCGACAACCACAAGGCGAGCTGCTACTGTCCGCACGGCTTCACCGGCCAACCGTACGATCGGGCGGCGGGATGCGTCCGCATTCCGCCATTCTGCGACGACGACACGTCGTGTCCCGCGCCGCTCGTCTGCGAGAAGCGTCGCTGCCGCCCGCCGTGCTCGGGCAAGGACGACTGCGCCACGCGCGAGATCTGCGTGCACGGCCACTGCATTCAGGGCTGCCTCGAGGACCAAGACTGCCTCGACAAGGAGATCTGCGCCGACAAGAACTGCGTTGTCGGCTGTCGCGCCGACTCGGACTGCCGCTACGACGAGGCGTGCATCGTCAACCAGTGCAAGAATCCGTGCGCCAACCCGACGGCGTGCGGCACGAACGCCGAATGCCAGACGATCCAGCACCGCGCCCAGTGCACCTGCCCGCCGCGGTTTACCGGCGACGCGCTCGTGTCGTGCGTGCGCGTGTCGGTGGCGTGTCGGACGGCCGTCGAGTGCGGCGACTCGTACAGCTGTGTGGCGACGCGGTGCCGCGTCGAATGCTCGACGGATGGCGACTGTGCGTTCGGCGAACGGTGCTTCGCCAACAGCTGCTACATCCTGTGCCGGTCCGACTCGGAGTGTCACGACGGCGAGATTTGCGTCGGCAACCGCTGCCAGCTCGGCTGTCGCTCGAACGAACAGTGCCCCGACCATCTGGCCTGCGTGAGCAACCAGTGCCGCGATCCGTGCGAGGGCCAGGCGACGTGCGGCCCGAACGCCGAGTGTCGCGTCGCCAACCACCGGCCCGTCTGTTCGTGCCCGCCCAACTTTGTGGGTCGGCCTCACGCCAACGTTGCCTGTGTTCGCCGTGCCGTCGTGTGCAGCGCGTCGCAGGCATGCGATCCGGGCAGCGTCTGCTACCTCGGCTACTGCCGGCTGACGTGCAGCACCAACCAGGAGTGTGCGCTGAACGAGCGCTGCGTCGACAACCGCTGCCACGTGCAGTGCCACCGCGACAAGGAGTGCTTCGACTGGGAGATCTGCGAGCACAGCTTCTGCAAGGTGGGCTGTCGCGCCGACACCGACTGCGCGTCGCATCACGCCTGCATCCGCAACCAGTGCACGGATCCGTGCGCCAGTCCGACGGCGTGCGGCACCAATGCTGTGTGCGTCGTGCACAACCACCGGCCGCAGTGCTCGTGTCCGGCGGGGCTGCGCGGCGAGGCCGAGATCGAGTGCGTGAGGACGTCCGTCGACTGCCGAACGAACGACGAGTGCGGAGCGGGCCAGCGTTGCGAGTCAACCATCTGCCGCGTGAGCTGCTCGAGCGACAACGAGTGTTTCGACAACGAACGCTGCGTCGAACGCTACTGCAGCTGTGAGTAGTTGAACGTACCAGCGAGCCAGCCGTTGTCCATTCGTTACTGTCACCTCGTATATATATATATATATATATATATATATATATATATATATATCATTTGTTTAATGTGTAGCAAAAGAGCAAAGGCCTTACTCACGGCATTAGGCCCAGGCTTGAGCTGGTCCACCTAGCCAGGGTTCGTCTCACCGAGGCGACATTCTCCCTTTGAATATTTAATGATAAACGTTCCAGTAAACGCAGTTATATATATATATATATATATATATATATATATATATATATATATATATATATACGCACCTGCTGTAAGCTATGCGCTGTTCTGCGATCTGTTCATAAACGAGTAACTACAACACGATCGTGGCTGTCTCCAATATATATATGTATATATATATATATATATATCTATTAGTAGATATATATTGGAGCGTCTACAGCGTCTACATTGCACGCTGTAGACGTTCTAACTAACCTCACGATCAGTCTCAATGTCTCAAAACGACTCCAGTAGATATAAAGACACTATTGACTACTTGCCGATTAAGACTGTGCGATAATCAAGCAATTCGTCTCGAAACCAGCTTCCTCTCCTGTATATCGAGTTACAGGCTGACTACTGTCAAACATGTTAAAGGCAGACACTATCGTTGTTGCTGTTGTTGATGTTGTTGTTGTTGAATAGACTACACCAGCTGTCGCAATTGTTGACGAAGTGCTTACGTCAGCGATATGCGTGGCCTCTTGTGGTCATGGCTGTGTGGTAGTGCGTTCCACCACCGTCCTTCTGATGGGGCTCCCGAGTAGTATTTCGTAGTATATGTAAACACAGTGTATTTGCGTTTATCGGGCCGGTGATGACTCAAGATCTCATCCTTGCCTGCATGACGAGCATTATTACCTGTGCGATTATTCTGATTACTGACGACCCTCTTCTATGACTGATTGATGTTGTTGCGGCTGCTTGCCTAATAGGACTACGGAACCATAGGTGGACACACACACAGCGTTGATTGTCTTCGCTAATTGTTTCTCAAGCTATTACTAGGTATTTGCTTAGCCTAGTTTGCTGGCTGGCTGCCAACCTAAAGTCACTCTGAGAGGTTCAACAGTTTCAATTAATTTGCCAAATAACTTTCTAAAATTGACGTTCAAAGTATGTTTTGGCGACAAAGTGCGGAAACAAATTACCGTTTACATAATTTACTGTGTAGCTGCGGCCGGTTTAAAGCTGTTAAGCTTCTAGGGCAGTCTCCCACGGTGTATACCTCCAAGCAAGTTTGATGTGACAGAAAAGCGCCCTGACTGAACTGTTATGATAGGTGCATGTCTATATGCTTCGTCTACTGCGTTGCCTAAAAGTCACTAACGTAATACGATTCTATTTTTCAGTGATATGCACTGCGGATTCTGTATGTCCAAAGAATCACATCTGCGAGAAAGGGCTCTGCTTCCGTGAGTATCTGTGAATTAACCATATTATATATCGTATATGTGACTCCGTTTGCAGTTAGTGACTCCCTCTCTCTATCCCTCTCTCTCTCTCTCTCTATATATATATATATATATATATATATACGGCCTGCACCAACCAACTCCACTATACTATTTATGTTGTACTGTTTCTGAAACACGTACCAAAATTACGTAATAGTATATTTGAGCGTCTAAACATCTCAGACATGATAACATGATCGACAATGGTGAAGTTTACGCTGACGTGTGACAACCTTTGGTTGTTGTTGTTGCTGCTGCTGCTGCTGACGCTGACGCTGTATGTGCCATGTCACATGTTTTCAGTGGGTTGCCGGTCCGACTACGACTGCCAGTCGAGCGAACAGTGCCTGAACCGGCAGTGCGTCAACCCGTGTGAGAGTTCGGCGGCATGCGGCCCTCACGCCAAATGCGAGCCGGTGAGCCACCGAGCGCTGTGCACGTGTCTGCCCGGCTTCACCGGCGACCCGCAGGTCGAGTGCAGCAAAGTCGAGTGCGTCATCGACTCCGAGTGTCCGACGGGCAAGATCTGCCAGAGCTACCGCTGCTACGAGGGATGCCGGTCGGACGCCACGTGCAACGACGACGAGTCGTGCATCAGCCGCCAGTGCCAGAACCCGTGCAGCTTCATCGGTGCGTGCGGCGCGAACGCCATCTGCGTCACCAAGCAGCACCACCTGACGTGCAGCTGCCCTCCGAAGACCGTCGGCGACCCGTTCATCGAGTGCATCAGCGATCCGGACGTGTGCACGCGCAGCGACGAATGCGGCCACGACCGGTCGTGCGACAGCGGCCGCTGCGTGCTCACCGTCGAGTGCACACGTGACACCGAATGCCAGCTCGGCCACATCTGCGAGTCGCACCGCTGCTTCGAGGGCTGTCGCGGCGACACGAACTGTCCCGTCAACCAGGTGTGCCACAACGGCCAGTGCCGCAATCCGTGCACGATTCGGGGCGCGTGCGGCGTGCACGCCGACTGCGTGCCCGAACGCCACCGCGCCCACTGTTTCTGCCCGCCCGGCCTCACCGGCAACCCGCAGTTCGAGTGCAAACGCTCGCAGGACTGCCGCGTCAGCGAAGAATGCCAGCCGGGCTTCGTGTGCCTGCGCGGCCAGTGCACGCCGGCCGAGTTCTGCGCGTCGGACAACGACTGCAACCGGGGCGAGATCTGCGAGAACACGCGCTGCGTCGTCGGCTGCCGGTCGAACAGCGACTGCGACTTCTTCTTCGAGTGCCGCGACCGCCTCTGCCAGGATCCGTGCACGTCGGGCGTGTGCGGCATCAACGCCCGCTGTCAGGCGCTCGGCCACCGGGCCGAGTGCAGGTGTCCGCAGAACTTCGAAGGCGACCCGCGCGTCCACTGCAAGGAGATCCAGGTCGAGTGTCACACCGACCACGACTGCGGCCTGGAGAAGTATTGTGTAAGCACACGATGCATCTTCGGCTGCCGAGTCGACGAACACTGTCCGTTCGACAAGGCCTGCGTTCAGGGCCAGTGCAGGAATCCGTGCAGCCAGGTGGCCGCCTGCGGTATCAACGCGCTGTGCCGACCGCACCATCACCGCGCCGTCTGCACCTGTCCGCACGATAAAGTCGGCGATCCGCGCGTGCAGTGTTCGACGAAAATCGTTGTTCACGAAATTCGTACCGAGTGCTCTACGGATAACCCGTGCGCGGCCGGATCCATCTGCCGAAACCATCATTGCGTTCTCGACGGCTGCTCGCACGATTCCGCATGCAATCCTGGCGAGATCTGCGAACGAGGCCGGTGCATTATCGGTTGTCGACGCGACTCGGACTGCACGTTCGACAAGGCCTGTATCAACTCGCGCTGCCAAGACCCGTGCGCCATTCAGAACTCGTGCGGCATCAATGCGAACTGTCGGCCCGTTGTTCACCGACCCGTCTGCTCATGTCTGTCCGGCTTCGAGGGCAACCCCTACGATCACTGCACGAAGCCCCAGATTCGTCTGCCCCCGCCGGAGTGCACTCGTGACCCCGACTGTATGCTCGGCAAGATCTGCGAGCAGGAACGCTGCACGGAAGGGTGCCGCAGCAACGATAACTGTCCGTACGACCGTGTCTGCCTCAGCCGGCTGTGCCAAAATCCCTGCGTGCAACCGCACGCTTGCGGCAAAGGCGCCAAGTGTCTGCCGATTTCGCACCGTCCCGTGTGCACATGCCCCGCTGGGCTGACGGGTGACCCCGCCTATGAGTGCACGGTGCCGACGCAGGAGTTCTGCTTCCATGACGCCGACTGCCCTCTGGGCCGCATCTGCGAAAAGGGAAGCTGCGTCGATGCGTGCCGAACCGACGACGCCTGTTCGTTCGATCAGGCCTGCATTCGAAACCGCTGCCAGAATCCGTGCAGCTTCGAGCACGTGTGCGGAATCAACGCCGACTGTAAGGCGGCCAATCACAAGGCCGTTTGCCTGTGCACGCCCGGACTCACCGGCGACCCGCTTGAGCAGTGTCTTGAAGTCCGCGAGGCCGGATGCGTTCACGACCGCGAATGTCCGTTCGGACAGATCTGTATAGCCAAAGACTGTATCGAAGGCTGTCGAACCGACGATCACTGCTCGCCGCTCGAATCCTGCTACCGAGGAAAGTGCGCCAACCTCTGCAAGCTACCCGGGACCTGCGGCACTGGCGCGACCTGCGTTATGGAAGCCCACAGGCCGGTGTGTAGCTGCGAGCCAGGCTATATCGGCGATCCGCGCTTTGAATGTCGCCTTGCGCCTCCCGAGCCTCCTAAGGAGTGCGAGATCGACTCGGAATGCCAACTACGACATATTTGCGAGTCACACAAATGTGTCTGTGAGTATAGCACATCACACGCACCAATAAGTGAATCTAACCGCATCGTTTTGCAACAATGCGTAATAAGGATGCAATGTGATATGGCGTCATTTGTGTAATAGTCCTTCGAAATCGCATCGCCACTTATAGTTCGACGACTCGGTCTAGGTCAAGCTTGTGCTGAAGCTAGTCGCCTGGTATTTTCTCAGTTAGAACAATTCGTGTATATAATAATTTGTTGCGTCTTTAATTTAGGGTCATTAAGTCAATGCATCTCTATTTGAAGGCTTGAACCATCAGCTGTTTTTAACTACGCAATGACTATTGAAAATCGGCTTGAAATTGAGTAAAATTTTGTACCTATTGGTAATGTATCTACTGACTCTACCAAGGTGGGCAGATAAAATCTCAAAAATGAATACATGTAAAATGCAAGATGGATGCATGCGTAGTCCGTTAACATTTTGTGGTCTGTTCCAATGTAAGCTAGCCTGTGAAAAGGCACCCCATCTAAATAACGACTTTTGGCAAGTAATTAATTGTTGTTACGGCAGGTCGACTTTAATTGCGTTTGATTTGTCATTGGCCTCAATCACTATCGGTTACTAACGAAATCCTTACAACTGTTGTTTTAACCGACAAACCGCACTGTGCGTGCTTAGTCGGATGCCGTTCTGATCAGCGATGCGGTCTCGATGAGGCGTGTGTCAACGGAATCTGTCAGAATCCTTGCTCCGTGTTTGGAGCATGCGGTCGGAACGCTCTCTGCACTCCAGTCAATCATCATGCCGATTGCATATGCCTGCCAGGACACCGCGGTAATCCGGCAGTGGTATGCGTCAAAGACGAACCGAAGCCGGAATGCACTCGAGACATCGAGTGTCCCCTTGGATTCATCTGTGACAACCAGCATTGCATAGGTTCGTATTGATTGTTTCTCTATACAATCGAGGTGGTGGCCCATTGATCTTGAGCTTGACCGAGCGAACAGCTAGAGGCGTGCACTCAATATAATGCGTCCGCTGCAGATGGTTGATCGGTCATTGCACGAAATAATAAATATATATCGTTGTGATATTAGGATAACGAAATAAAGCTGAGTACAGTTTGTTTTTGGATGCTTGCTTAGCGCGGCGAATTGGCGTTCGATAGACTAATCTTTAGCGATGTATCGTACGATGTTCCAGAGGGATGTCGCCACGACAACAATTGCGCCGACGATCGGGCATGCATTAACGGCCAGTGTGAACTCGTGTGCCGATTGCCGAATGCCTGCGGGATCAACGCACTCTGCCAGCCCCGCAACCACCACGCGATCTGCTCGTGCACACCGGGCTTCCAGGGCGACGCCCGTACCGAATGCAAGGAACTTCGCGACTCCGGCGGTTGTCTGCACGACAGCGATTGCGCTGTCGGACTCATCTGCGAAGCAGCTGTGTGTGTACCCGGATGCCGCACAGATCACCATTGCGGCTTTCTGCAGGCGTGCATCCGACAGAGCTGCCAGGACCCGTGCAAACAGTACGGCGCCTGTGGGCTTAATGCTGTCTGCCGCGCATGGAACCATGACCGCATATGCAGCTGCCTACCGGAGTACACCGGTGACCCAAAGCACCACTGCGTCAAGGTACTCCCGCCGCCACCGGAATGTGTCCACGATCCCGAATGTCACCACGGCCGCATTTGCGAGCTGAACAAGTGTGTCGTCGGCTGTCGCTCGGACGCCAACTGTCCAATCGACGAGCAATGCATCAACCGTCAGTGTCAGAACCCCTGTCTGCGTTCCGGCGTCTGCGGACGAAACTCACTCTGCTCTGCCATTCAGCATCGAGAACTCTGCACGTGCGATCCCGGCTACACCGGCGATCCCGCCATCGCGTGCGAGAAGGTGCCGGACGGCTTCTGTCGTCGCGACGAAGAGTGTGGCTACGGCGAAATCTGTCACGCGTCTCGGTGCATTTCCGGCTGCCGAAGTCACAGCCAGTGCCCGTTCGACAAGGCCTGTATCAACCGTCTCTGTCAGGACCCCTGCCTCATCGGCGGAGTTTGCGGCACCAACACCAAATGTCATGCGGCCAACCACGAAGCGATCTGCAACTGCTTGCCAGGCTACACCGGCGACCCGCTCGCACGCTGCGAGCTCGTGCCGAAGCCCGAATGCTATCAGGACCTCGATTGCGGAAAGGGTTACGTCTGTGTCGGCGGCAGTTGCAAGGACATTAATGAGTGCCTTCACGGTCGTGGTCCGTGCGGCCATGGCGCCATCTGTAACAACCTGCCCGGTAGCTACCAGTGTAGCTGCCCCAGCGGACTCATCGGTGACCCGTACCATGAGCGCTGCCGGCAGAGAATTGAAGGCTGTGCCCGCGATGACGACTGCAAAGACTACGAGGCCTGCGACCGAGTCACGGAACAGTGTTACGACGTCTGCCACAAACCGGGCGTGTGCGGCCGCGGCGCCGAATGCCGAGGTCTGCAACACCGTCCCGAATGCACCTGCCCCAGTGGGCTTCGAGGAAATCCGCACGTTGAGTGCTCCGTTGCCAGAGGCTGCGTGCATCACCACGAGTGCCCAGGAAACTTGCAGTGTCTCGGCGAGTACTGCGGCTGCCCACGGCCGTTCCAGCAACGGGGCTTCTTCTGCATCCTCACCTCGCACAACTGCTCTACAACCGATCCCTGTTCGGATAACCAGGAATGTATCTACGATGGGCCAGCGCATACAGGATTCTGTGTCTGTCCGCGCGGTTTCGTCCTCATGCCGAACGGTATCTGCCGGGATATTAACGAATGCGACCAGCTGCCGTTCCCGTGTGCACCAGGCGCACAATGCTACAACAAGATCGGATCCTTCGAATGTGTCTGCCCGACCGGGACAAGCGGAGAACCGTACCAGGCGGGCTGCGAGCCGCCAAAGGGAGAATGCACAACCGACAATGACTGTCCAGACCACAAGGCGTGCGACGTATCCATACTGAAGTGTTACGATCCCTGCCTTGTGCTCGACGCCTGCGGCCACAATGCGCGTTGCCGAGCGGTTCACCACAAGGCGCAGTGCGAATGTCCACCCGGGCACACTGGAAACCCTAAAAGTCACTGCTACAAACTCATTGGATGCCCGCACGAATTCCAGTGTCCCGGAAATCTGCTCTGTCTGGACGGTTACTGTGGCTGTCCGCCTGATTTCCATCGACGACTCGACTACTGTTTCAGGACCAGCCACAACTGCACCACAACGAATCCCTGCGATCGACATAACGAAGAGTGTGTGTACGTCGGCCGCCAGGACGGTTTCTGCGTCTGTCCCCGAGGATTCCGAATCACACCGAACGACGACTGTGTCGACATCAACGAGTGCGTCGAAATAACGCCATGCGGCCAGGCTGCTGACTGCGTCAATCTGCCCGGCACTTACGAGTGCGCCTGTCCGCCAGAGCACGAAGGCGACCCGTACAAGGGCGCCTGCTCGCGCATCGAACCACCGAAGCCGCGCTGCACGACGGACGATGACTGTCCGCTGCACGAGGCCTGCGAGCGCTCGATTCCCGACTGCCGCGATCCGTGTCTGGCCGATGTGTGCGGCATCGATGCGATCTGCCGCGTTCAGAGCCACCGGCACACCTGCACCTGTCCAGCGGGATACACAGGCGATCCGCTGGTGCGCTGCGTCAAGATTGAAATATGCGGCATCGACTACAACTGCCCGGGCAATCTGATCTGTCTCGACGACCACACGTGTGGCTGTCCGACCAACCTGGAGCGACGTGGAGACTTCTGTATCGCGGAATCGCGAAACTGCACCACCACCAATCCTTGTCACAAGAACGAAGACTGCATCTACGTCGGCCCGAAGGACGGCTTCTGCGTGTGTCCACGTGGATTCAGACACCAGCCCGATTTCACCTGCATCGATATCAACGAGTGCATCGAGCTGCCCGATCCGTGCGCCCGCAATGCGCTATGCACCAACACGCAGGGCGGCTACGAGTGCCAGTGTCCGCCGGGCACCGTCGGCGATCCGTACATCCGCGGCTGCGAGAAGCTAGAAGAAGGCTGTAAAAGTAACGACGACTGTCCCAACGACAAGATCTGCGATCACGGCACGAAACAGTGCGTCTCGCCGTGCTTCGTGTGCGGCCCGTCAGCCATCTGCACCGTGACGAACCATGTGGCTCTCTGCACGTGCCCGCCCGAGCTCATCGGAGACCCGTACGACAAGATTCATGGCTGCTACGTTCCGCCGCCAGCCAAGACCGAACCGCCGGTTCAGGATACGCCGCCGGGCGGACTCGACGTCATGTGTCTTGCTGACGGTGTCCAAGTACTCATCTCGCTGGACAACTTCAACGGCGTCGTGTACGTGAAGGGACACAGTCAGGACGAAAGCTGCCGACGAATCATCGCCAACAGCAACGCCCGAGAGACGATCGACTTTAAGGTTCTCTTCAACTCGTGCGGACTAGTCCACATTAATGGCGAGGCGTCATTTGTACTGGTCATTCAGAAACATCCCAAGCTGGTGACCTACCGTGCCCGCGCTTACCATATCAAATGCGTCTACAACACAGGCGAGCGTACCGTTACGCTGGGCTTTAACGTTAGCATGATAACGACGTCCGGAACGATTGCCAACACTGGTCCGCCGCCCACGTGCCAGATGCAAATCTGTACTGTCGACGGCAAAGAAGTCTCGCAGGCCGAAATTGGAGATGACCTACTTCTTAAGGTCACCGTACAGCCGCATGGTATGTCGCCGCACTTTGAACCTTTCTGTCTGTCTTTCGATAGTTTTTTGCGAGGTTCGGGAAAAATGCTTTATGCACACCCAGCGCAGATGTCGGTGCCTGGGCGTGAAGAAGCGCGAGAATAGTGTGGGACTTCCCGATGTTATGGAGTTACCCTTATACTAACAAACTCTAATCCTCAATTACCACCCCGCCGGAGTTCGGAACTGTTTGATTACTGTTCGGTACTGCCTTTCTAAAGCTGAATATCAGCTAGAACGCATATCTAGCGATGCTAAACTACATTTTTGTCAGCAGACAACCCCATTGTCTATGTTCTTTAATTATGAAGGTATCACACTTATACATACATAGTGTATTGTATTGGACCAAAGCCTATAACGGTGGTTTATTGTAGGCGTGGTTGAGACTTACATGGCAGCACTAACTAAGCGATGACAACTGTATTGACAGAAATCTACGGCGGCTTTGCGCGAGGTTGTATTGCCAAGACGATGGAAGATGACGAGGAAGTTCAGTACGAGGTGACCGACAATAACGGTTGTGCCACGGACACCTCGATCTTTGACAACTGGAGTTACGATCCTGAAAGCAAGGTTCTGATGGCTCGTTTCAATGCCTTCAAGTTCCCTTCGTCAAACAATCTTCGATTCCAGTGTAGCATCCGAGTATGCTTCGGTTCCTGCCCGCCAGTACACTGTCAGGGTGTGGACGCATTTGGCCGCCGACGACGACGTCGACGACAAGCGTCTGGCGTTGCAGGAGGCTCGGATCTGAATCCCGGCTCGATTGGATTCCAGGTAAGTTCATGGAACTTTCATTCTAAATGCGTCACGCCTAGCCAAATACTGATCGACGTGCGTGTACGGCTTGAATAGCCTCTGATAAATGTATAGCCAAAATTGCCAGTGCCAGTCACTAATGCAATGTTTCGACCTTCATACTATTCAGGTTCTGAACGCGTCGCTGAAAATAAGAGGAGCAAATGTTACAATAGCCCCTTCGGCATATCGATTCGAATCATGACAAGAGGGCTTCTTTTTGTAGAAGTGTGCTCTTTTTTATATTTTCTGTAAGGCTGTTTGTTGCCTGTGTACAGTTTTTTCATGTCATGGCTAATTTTTCATCCACTCCGGCATTTACCTTGTCTAAATTGGAAACCATGCAAACCAATATAAGAGTGGCCGGTCTGGGTCGTGACCCCAGTCTTCCCGAATGCAAGGCAAAGGCTTTACCACTAAGCCATTTTGCTAGGTCTGAAACGCAGCTTGCCGTCCTTGCATTCCTCTAGAAGATTTTTCCAAAATGTAAAAACGAATTTCTCTTTACTTTTGTTTAGTTTTGTGCTACCTCCTCAACAGATTGCGAAACTTCACAGCACACTTCAACACGTAACCTACATATGTCAACTTTTAGCTGCTAATTAGTGTCGTTCGGCGTCGTCCCAACCAAACGACTTGTAGGACGGCGGCGGCGGCGGCGCGACTAGTGCTCACGGTTTCCGTAGCTCGAAATCAACCAAATCAGCAGCAGCTAAGCAATTGACTCACGCTACACGTTTGATGTTTGCAGGAGGGCCAGCTTCGTGAGGAGATTCAGGTACAGTCGAACGCAATTCTGACGTTCGAAAAGAAGGAAAACCAGATCGGCCCACTTCAGGAGCTCAACGAAGGGCCGGCCATCGAAGAAATCGACACCGTGTGTCTGCCACGACTTGGCCTCATCATTTCGCTCATCATCACGACGCTGCTGGCTCTGGTCGCCGTTGCGGTGGCCATCTCGTGCTGGCTAATGGCGTACAGACGTCGTGCTCGCGCACCCGGACCGCTACCGCATCCAGCCGAGTTCCCCAACCCACTGTACACGACTCCGGAGCCGACGATCGCCGAGCCAGCGCCTGACTACTATCAAGCGCCACCCTCTCGGCTCAGCATCAACTCGCAGCGCATGCGTTAGTTAACAGTGTACCGAACAGTTCCCTCTCTCCGCTCTCTACGCTCGCTCGCTCGCTCGCTCGTTCGTTCAATCAGTCAGTCAGTCAGTCAATCAATCGCACCCGTAATGGGCGCGATTGCACACGATTCGAGCGGCGACAGCCCCATACACCCAGCAGCATGCATTAGCCGTAGGTTGGTTGAGCTTACGTAGCTTGGAACACGCGAAACGACGAAGGCACTAACGTGCCCGCTCGTTGTAAGGTGATCTATTTAATGAGTTGGGAAGGTGACCGGTCGGTGTCGACAGTCACCTCTTACCTTTAGGCGTAATAGCAGGCTTGCTGACCAGAGCCCCGTCTTCCCCACCCGTGGAACGTCTGTAACGTGGACCCCCCCCCCTTTCCTGGAACGTCGTCTGTCACGTGACGGCACGGACGACCACACGGTGTGGAGGACGGAGCAATGATTCTTAGCCACAATTGTTGTAACTATAATTATTTATAAGCATCGCGATCGCCCCATGCGGTCGGTCTACAATAGACTGCAGCGATCCGACCGCTGAAGACCGCTGTGCAAAGGGCGTCAGAAAAGGCGTACCTAGAGAAATACGCAACAATAATTCTGACGCTTATAGTGATATGGTGATGATGATGATGATGACGATGTTGATGATGCTTTGATACGCAGCCAAGCAAGCAGTTGGCTGACTTACTTCATAGCGGGAGTGCGTGTCATCGTGAAGACTTTGATGATGAGTCAGTGATGCGTACACGCATAAACGACGGCGCTGTATGTTAAGGCTCCGCGCGGCGCGACCGTTTGTTACATTGTGTCTACATCCCGCGAATAGTGAACAGACAAGAAGATGATCATCTATATAGAGTGCGAGTATATATAGTAGATACATATAGCGAAATGTGAAAGGAAGCCGCAACCGAGAGAGAGAGAGAGAGAGGAAGCTAGAACGTAGCATCAGGGGAAGGGGGGGGGCAATATAGTGGGACGCGGTTTCCTTGTAAACTTCCGACATTTGTATGGTAGCCTAGCCCTGACATATAGAGAGAGTAACAAAGAGAGAGAGAGAGACTCTTCGTAAAGGCGCATTGCAAGATGCGCATTGCCAATTCGCACACACGCCTAACAAATATCATACCTATGACATGCATACGATGCACTTATTGCCCTTCGTAAACTCCTGCCGCTGCTAATGCTATCAGCCAGCCCCGCATATGGCAGCTGACCTCTTACCAAACAAAAAAGACAATACACAGAAATACACACATGCAAACAGACATCGACGTATATCTCTATCTCTCTGCCTTGTGTGGTGGCGGCCATCGCACTTTAGGGAGTTAGCAACATTATTAGTACAGTCATATTTATTATTATTATTATTATTATTATTATTATTATTCGACGCTAAATGCTATATTTATTTCAATCACTCGGTTACGAGTGATGCTGGGGTTGACGACGATAACTGTCTGTTTGGTTAGCGCCAATAAACGCGGGCGCTATTTTCGTTTTATTCGAACGGACGTTCGTACCACCAGTGGCAGACGACGACCGCAAACACTACCAACGCTATCTGTGCCAAAGGTTATGCGCCTACTAATTTATGCCTAACTAATATTGCAATTTTGTATGTCAGTGTAGACACGATATTGTTGATAATGAAGCAGGTACGGTCAACGGACAAGCAGTCAAACCAACTACTAAATCAACTAATAACGCTAACACTGTTATTGTTATTACTATTATTATTAGTAGTATTATTCTATAATATTACTATGTTTATTATTATTAATATTATTATACTATGATGATTATTATTATTAATATTATTTCCAAAAAAAACACATCGGATTTTTATTGGCGTACGGGAGAGGACGGGAGATTGACTGCGATGACCAGCTTAAAATATGCGTTCTGCAATCAATATATTGTACAGAAGAAAGTAAATATATACATATACATATATATGTAGGTAGTCAAACATTTAAATGTATTGAAACAATTGATAATGTAATGATTCTGAATAAATTAGACGCTTTTCTAAAACAATGCATCAATTAGAACTTTTTCAAGTAATTCTTTTCAGAATCTCGCCACGCAAATAGGGCCACCACTTATGCCCGGGTGTTGCAACGGTACGACTCGACCGCAATGTTAGATGAATAACATATATTTTAAATATAATTTTGCAATAAATTATATATATATATAACTGATGGTGGCGGGCCAGGAAATCAAGCAGGTAACAGAGGCCAAATATCTTGGCGTCCTACTAGACAAGGGTTTCAGGGGGACAAATCACATTAGAAAGTGTACAGGCAAGGCGGCTAAAGCGGCTAACGCGATAGGCAAGATTCTGCCAAACTTACACGGCCCGTGGGAGTGCCGGCGACGACTACTAATGTCGGTTACCGAGTCCATTGCACTTTTCGCGGCGCCAGTCTGGCTGCAGAACACCTTGAAAACGAGAACGGCAAAAACAGCCCTAAGAAGAACGCAGAGAACAGCGGCGCTTAGGATCCTCCAGGCCTACCGCACGGTTAGCACGAACGCAGCTCTAGTACTGGCTGGCTCCCCACCTTGGGACTTGGTAGTGAATGAAAGGAAAAGTATATGGGAACGAGGGTCTGAATCTAACAAAGAAGCTGAAAGGGAAAAGACGATAAGATTGTGGCAAGAAGAATGGGATGCCATTCCCGCAGGCTCATCGGGTTATTCACTTCGCCTGCTCATCCCGGACATAAAGAAGTGGATTGACCGCCCGGCGGGAGAAATGAACTTTTCCTCACGCAGTGTCTCACTGGCCACGGTGATTTTCAAAGTTATCTATTTCGTATAGGCAAAGCTCCCTCGGTAACCTGCGTGCACTGTGAAGACGGCATCGACGATGACCCCGAGCACACCCTCTTAAAATGCAAGGGTCTAGAGCAGGCAAGGACAACCGCCATAGCGCTGCTACGATTGAGATGGGCCAAAGAAGCAGGAAAACAAGGAGTCGGGATACCAGACCCGCCGAAAAGTAACATGAGAACGTTTGTAGAGTACATATGCAGCACAGCATCGGCATGGAGGCTGGGCGAGGAAATGGCAACTGCGGTGATGAAAAAGAAAGCGGAGCTTGACAGGTACAGAAGAGAACGGATAGCGCTTACGACATCAACAGATGACGTGGCTTGTAATCAAACGGGTTCGCAGGTGTTGGGACAAGCACGTCGGACTGGTGGGGGAACCCGTGAGTGACCTCGGCCAAATGATCCGTTAGGCGCTCGCCACTTCTCCTAATGGCCCATAGTACTGTTCTATGGATATCTGGGCCATTAGAGAGTGAAGCTTAAGGGGGGAGGTGTGTTTAGTGGGTAGTGGTCTTGGCGGACCAACATCCAACCGCCGGGGCCGAGCCCCACACTGCTCTCGAGAGCGGAAATACTCCGTACTCGAAGCGTGCGTAAATGCATTCACCCTCCTCCACAAAAAAAAATATATATATATTTATATATATATATATACTCGGTTAGGTACGATTACGGGTACTAAGCACGGTCACACATACCGTAATGCTTGTAATTCGAGTGTTACGCGAATGCCATCGGCCTCTTCGTGTTCCAGAGCCTAATTTTACCTAAGATCTGCTGAACTTCCTTCTCCGACCATAACCCAATATTGGTTTCGCTCAGCTTAGGTTAGCTATAGCAACAGTAACGTCGGAAGTCATTTCGACAAGGATCGTATCGTCGACCATTCGTGGCTACTAATAGACTGTGACCAGATCCAGTCGAGCTCTGGCTAAGAAGCTAGATACGTGACCCGTCTGCTGAGGTGTGATACGTGTGAGGGTGAAATCCAACTTTACTTTTGCTTGGTCTCAATAAAGCCATCTGTCGTCATAGTCGTCGCCGCCGCCGTCCAAACGATTCAGATGCATGCTGTTGTAGTGTCCAACGTACGCATGCTTTGCGCATAGGCTCATATTATGGTCGTCTACCATATTATAGCTCAATTGAAACGTTGATCGACTTTCTGACTAACTTTGTAACGGACTGTAACAGGCAGAAGTTATTCTATAGACAACATGTCTAGGATGAGAGCATGCACACACCGCAACCTAGCATAGTTAGCGGCCAGAACTCTATTGGATCTGACCTAAAGACAGACAATCAGATCGTTATATGTTCGCCGTTTAAAAGTATTAGACTTTCAATCGCCAAAGATGCATTTATTTATGTAGCATACATGTAGCCTAATGTCCTTTACAGGCGTCCCGTTAACAGTGGACAGACGTGTCCACTACAAGTCCTGCCACTTCTGGAAGCATATCTCCAACGCGTGTTTTGAAATCATGTTCAGCCCAGCTGAACTCCTCCGCAGTCCGTAAAATACCGGATTCCGAAATTACTCGGGTACTAACGGTATTTTTCTGCTTAATAACTAGTAAAACTTACGTGAAACCATATTGTTGTGAACGTGTTCTGTAGCCCGAGACGAACTGCAAGAATGTTGTGTATGCTCAAGAAGGTCAACGCTTAACCGCCCTGTCTTTGTACTCTGTGTCGTTCGTTGTCGAACAGAAGAATTTCGGTGTTTAGTTTCAGCGCGCAGTTGAATATCTAGTATAAACGTTTTTTTCCCAAGCCTCTTGTGTACTGCATCGTGCGTCTTGCGTGTACGAATGCCGCCAGCGGATACGTTAAAACGACTAGATCAGTGACCCTGTGATGTGCAGGTCATCTATGCAGGAGGGATGTCTTATTATAGAAAAACCTCTCCCGACAACAAATGCGGAAACCTAAAATAACACCGGCCATAAACGAGTGGTAAGCACAAGTGGTATCAATATGAGCAGAACGTAGAACTCTTTAATATTTTGGTATACTTATATTTATAGTGGTGGCAGTAGTTTTTGTATTATTATTATTATTATTTGGTTTTACAATTGTGAGATATGAACGTTTAAGCCAATTTCATGATGCTTTGCTGATTTCCTCAATTCATGGCGCCTATGATAGAAGCCACGTTCCCCCTACACACGGCCAAAAACATTATCTGTCTCAAAAACATGGCCTCGCGTCGATCACCCGTAATATCTTCTATACGCTTTCCAATATCCTTCAGGATTTTCGCCGCACCTGTGCTAATGGGCCCAAGTGTCTCCGATGCAATGGGTACAAAGTGGTACCTCCTTGACAGCTCGAGACACTTTCCTCGTTTTTTAGAGTCCGCGCGTTCTGCAACCCATCCAGATTCAACTGCGCTGTGGCGTAGATACGACAAGGCCGCTGTGCATGAAACGGTTACATCCCATGCAAGGCTTTTACCATGTGACCATAGCGGACTGGTGACCCCGTCCGGTCGTAGCTCACTACTTCCATAAAGACCTTTCGGCTCGGGTGTGGATGATATCTCTGCCCTTCTAAGGGCTCTTCTTACTATAGTGTTGAGTTCCGCGTGTCTTGTAAGTCTGCCAGGGTTTTTTAGACAGCTTAGAGGATGTAGACCATCAGAGTCAACAGGTTGGCTGCATGAAAGACATGAGAAAGGCTGGCAGACGGGCGCGCCTATCCTAAGGGCTGACACCATGCGGAAGAAGTTGGGGTCCAGCATGGTGCCAAGCTGGCGGGAGGGCAGTGCTTGGAGCCAGCCCCCGCTGAAAGGATGCTAATCCGCTAAAAAAACGGCACGTTCTCTTGATGATGTAAGGTCATCCATAATATCCCTTGATGATTTCTTATTTTTACAAGCGTCGAGAAGATGTTGGTTCACGTGCTCTTTCAGGGGGCCGGGGTCAAGTTGGCTCCTCATCGTCGCATCTGCCAACATGGTAGTTTTCTTTAACACGATTGTTGCATCTTCATTAATAAGTGATTCCGCTAGAGAGCCAAATTAATTCAATGATGCAGCATAGCACACTGCGGCGAGGTCAATGGACCTTCTAATACCAAGGCCTCCGAAGGCTATTGAAGGGCTTGCTCTTTTCCATAAGTTCTCCTCTAAACTAATGTTCAATACCTCACCCAGAATACCCCTAGTAGTTTCGTCGTAAGCAGCGAGGCCTTCGGTATATGTGAAGGTCGGGGATGCTCGCAACAAATAGTTAAATCTTGATGACCCAACACTGTGCCTCCACAGACAAAGGGCCGCCTGTGGGTGCATATTTGTCAAGCGTGGACGGATTTTTACAAGAGCTTCTCGTTTTGCGCGAAGAACCCGTGGGATTCCTTCACACATGACGGGAGCACCCAGAATATCTAGGTTCTCTTGTGTCGTGCAAATTATTCTGGGAAGTGCTTGCATGATCGTTTGAATAGATTTCTCTTGCTCTTGCGCATTGCCATTGCCTCCTATCGCTGTAACCTCACACTTAGAGGCGTTGAGCGTTAGCCCTCCCGTTTTCTCGAACTGTAGTACGTTCTGTACATCCTTCGCCACAACGTCCGCGGGACCACCCAAGATTGCATCATCCAGATACCAGACGTTAAAAGGGGCTCTGTAGACTTGACACCAGATCAGAAATGCCAAGACAAAACAGCGCTGGCCCTAGTGGGTCTCCCTGTTGGATACCGGTCCTGGACTCTATGGTTACATCTGTATTCCAAGCAAGCATTGACGCACTTCTGTAGCCCTGCCACACCATCGGTAGGAGTCTTGGAGCCTTCTTTTGTACTTCATCAAACATTTTATCTCTTCTTAATGTATTAAACGCATTTCGAAAGTCTGGTTTAACTAGCACTCTTGTCGGGCCCTCTGCCTGCAAAAAGGCACGCGTAGCATGCACGGTGGTTTCTGCTCCTCCTCTAATGGCAACCCCAACTTAGTGAGGAGAGACCGCTGTCACAATGGTATTTTTATTCATAGCCATGGCAATTTTAGAAGCCATTTTTCGTAAGGCCAGTCCGCACGCAATGGATCTAATTGAGTTATCTTTTTTTCTCAGGGCGGTTAGGCTTGCACCATAAAAAAATCGGTAGACAGAATGACGGCAAGGTACCATTAAGTACTGTAGTCACAAAGGTACTCAGTTCGTTTATTATTATTATTATTGTTACTTTTATTATTTCCGTCAATAGTAATGCATACAACACCGCTGTTTAAAATAGTAAATCACTTTTGCCTATTATTTGCTAGATTCTTGAAAATTATTTCTATATATATATTATAGAAGGGGGAGTAGCAGTTTAGTTCGACCTGCAGGCGGTGCATGCTCAACTAAAGCGACGTTTCTGCTTGAGGCTGACGTGTTTCGCTGTCTCTTGACAGTTATAAGGGGCTTAACTAAGTTAGTTCAGTTTTTTTGCCACTGGTGCCCCCCTAACAGAAAGCTATTTAATAAATGTATGAACATCTATGTGCCTTAACTGTCTTGGCGGTACTAGATTAGTACTTATAGTATCACAGTATTTAATTTTGATACTTCGAAGTACGTCGCACGAACGTTTTAGGTCGCCTGCTAGAAATGCTTACTATGTAACCGCATGCTGGCAGTCCGCAGATTTAGCGTAAAGAATCTTTGGTGGAATCTTCCCCCATTCATTGCTGCAGGCACATATCATCATAACATGCACATTCATGAAAGTTCGAAAACAACAATACATTCAACTGACGAATTGTTCTCATATTTTTTGTGCGTTTTATTTACAGTATCTTATGTGTATTACAAAATTATAGTCGTGTAGTCGTAAGGCTGAAAGCCTGTGTACGCAGCACTGGAACATCCAGTACATATGATTTATTTTTCTTTTCATCTTCTTAGCACCGTGTTACCTACATATTATATTTATGTTTACAAAAAAATAATAGTAGTTAAAAAATAATAATGATAATAATAGTAATAATAATAGCCAGTGAATGTTCAGAGATCTGGTCGAAATATATAATATTAGTGGTCGCTTGAAGTTGTATTTTATGGTCTTCGTGGATAATCAGATATGGTCACCCGCCTCGGCCATGGACAGTACGCTTAAAGGCCGCCAAGTGACGCAATGTGTAGGCTCGCGTCGCTGTCTCCCACATGTCACGTCTTCGGCACGTATGACTATGACACCATGTACACACATATATATATATATATATATGTCTGCACACGCGTGTCTGCGTACGTGTAGTTGTGCTGTTTCATGGCTGCTGAAATGTGTGTGGGCGTTCATGTGGAAACTCGTTACGGTAGTTACATGTTGTCTGTGTTTGCATTTCATGTGATGGTGTGTTTGTGCGTAATGCGTAGTTTTTGAGTGTCATACATTTTGTGTTATTGGAATGGTGGTTTATTCAAATAACCTGGACAGTTGCTCCTGGCTGAGTGATGTAATATGTTCTCGTATTTGTTTCTTGATTTGTCTAGTTTGTTTGTTGTCGTATGCTATCAGGACAGCTATTTAATAGCTTAATAAAATGACTGGCAGCCCGTCTTTTCATGGTTTCACTTTTTATGTTTTCCAAATTGAGGGTGCCATGTTGGCGTGCTCTAGTAAGATATTGGTGACTTGATCTTTGTCTCTCTTGTATCTCACGCCCAACATGTGCCTCTTTGAGAAGAAAATGGGAGAGCACTGATTCTGCGTACT
>QVRM01002212.1:0-99273 GCA_003439945.1 Dermanyssus gallinae
ATGCCGCTTTACAGAGATGCTCCCGAATCAATCCCTGAGCTGAACTACTGTATTTGTGAAGTTATTGCCAAAATGTACCACCGAATGTGGCAAATTGTCGTCAAGAACTGGCGAGAGGGCATTCGCCAGATGTTGCGTCTCACACAATCCTATACTCCCAGCATTAACGTAAAATAATAATAAACAAAAATAATTCATTAAAGTTTTTTTTCTAATCAAAGCACCGGCGCTCTGCTGCCTACATTATATGCGCGTTTACTACTTACGCTTATGTTTTGCCATTTTAACTTAAATTGAGTAAAACTCCGCAATTTACGCAAACACGTAAAACTGATACGGAATTGCTTATTACTGACGTATGCGTGCCAAAAGAAATGTATTTAATAATTATGTCTGTGCATGACCTTTCTTCTGAGTTCTCGTGACCCTTTGTTTTAGGCTTGTTGTATCCAAGATGCGGGCAGAGCATGAACGTGACAACATCTAACATTTCGTTCTTGTTAGAAACGTTGTCAGTGCTAAATACAAACCATCAAAAAACTTGCTTTACTAATTCGGAACGAATATTGGTGCACACTACTAATGCAATCGACGTCGCATTAGAAACATGTATCTGTACCGTTGTAGGTTTCGCCCGCGCTTAAAATCGGTAGAGTTGTTCTTTTACAAAATAGCGTGTATGTGCACATATGCATGCATATATATATATATATATATATATATATATATATATGTATATATATATATATATATATATATATGCGAGCAGAACCGGTAGTCTTTGCCCGGTGCCAGACTTTTTCGCCCGGTGGGACGATCGCTAAAGTGTTCAAATAGTATATAATGAGCTGTATTGTACTTATGTAACATTTTGAATTGCAATGTTATTGCGAAATAAACAATATGTAAATATATATATATATGTATAAGTCGCTTGTTCAAAATGGATTATTCATATACAATTGTAGGCTAACGATGAGACACGTGGTGAGCTGGGCCGATTGCGCAAGGATCTTCGGGCCTTCACAGATGAACAAGACGACTTCAAGCACATGCTAATGAGAGAGCATCGTTCACTCGTTGCGCAAGTTGTCGCTGACCGGACAAACTCCCAGCTCACACATCAGGTCTGTGAATGGAAAATGTAACCACTCCACAATTTTAGTCTGCTGAGTATCCTTTCTCAAGATACGTTGTTGATTATACGGATTCAGAAGTCCGCTTGATAGGCATATGCATATAAATCAGCGAGTGACACCGTCCTGTTAACGAAAATGGAAAAGGTTAGAACAAGGTTGAGCCATCAGATATTCAGGGAAAAAGGCCAGGAAAGTAGTTTGTATTTATTAATTTAAGCCAATTTGAGACAAAACGACCAAGCTTACGAATTTTACTACGAAATGGGTATGCATCTTGCCAGGCTCGAACCCGCAACGTCGTGTGTCAATTGTAAAAGCAAAGCAGACCACTGTGCGCGGAGATCCAAGAAAACCTAACTGATTATAACTGTGCTCTTTTCACAAAGACACCGGGAGCGCAGAACGACCCAAAGGTATCATCGGCGCTACAACGCGACGTTCCCAACAAAATATAAACCTATCTATGGCGTTCAGCATTGCACTGATTGCACGGCGTTTATGCGGCCTGGCGCAAATTAATCTCACAAGGACAGTACTGCCGTAACCCCCGACAAGAGGCAAAGAGGGCGACTGAATTTTAGTGGGTTTGTGAGCCCTACACTACGGTGGCTTTAAGAACGACGCCCGGTGTGCATCATGCATTCTGTCAGTTAACCTCTACAAGAAAAACTATCGCTCTCCTCTCTATTCGCCTAATGCTATATATTGGGGCTACAAAAAAAGTTTTTTTGCTTTTGTCCGTAAAGAAGCATTAAAAAATCCGAAATTGTTTTTTGTAGACCCAATAATAATGTAATTTTGTTTCAGGCATCGGCAGCTGACCAGGAGCGCATGAAGTCGTTTCTTGCCACCTGGGAGGAGGAGCTTGAACGGCGCGAGAGGCATACTCAGGTAAACTTCAAATCCAACCGCTGGTCAAAGATTATTTAAATAAGCTTTGTCGCCAGTCTAGAAAACTTTTTCGGGCTGGCCCTCAAAGCACACATCCGCCAACATTTAACGGGTTCACTAGACTGGCCGTCAATAACTGGCTAAGCATAGGGTAGAAAAAAACCGTTGACACTTGTAACGCTTACTTCTACACGGGAAGAAGTTAATCTTTTGAACTAAAAACAGTTTCCTCCCACAATATATACCGATTGGGTTTATTAAAGTCTACAAACAGTTGAGAACTGTATTCGTGAACTGCTGCCGCACCAATACACCAAGTCTACGTTATACCAGTAAGCCGATGATTAAAGCGGTCTCTCATTGGCTTGTGCTTTTCGCTTGAACTCAAGTAATTACATATATCAACAACACAGAACGCGATAATGCGTAGCTGACAATATTTTTATTGAATAGACGGGCACCTGTCGCATACAAGCTGCGCTAGCGAGTAGATGAAACCCGCTGTCCATGTTAGACTAGTTGTACCGGTATTTAACATTTGCAAACGTACAATAATAATTTTATTTGGACGCATTCAATTTTCAGTGTAAACCAACATATTAAATGTAAGGAGTTACAAAAGTGTAATCGGCATTGGAATATTACTCTTAGTTGAATGCTAAGCTCTAATCAAATCGGCTTATTGCTCAGAACACAGATATAGCAGGAGCGATAACCTAGAAGCCTTAGAAATTATATATATATATATATATATATATATATATATTTGATATTTTCTGACACTTAAGCTCAAATCAGCCACCTTGCCAATCACGCACAGATTAGATCAATCGAGTGCACTAGCCTCATATGTATAAACACATGTAAGATTAAAAAAAGCCGTTTTTACAACAGCGTTTTAAGGAAGCCTACTCTACGATCAGACTTACCTGAATTCCAAGTATAGGTCTTTGCTATTAAACATGCAGGGTCGTGTTTAATGGCGTGGCAAAGCTACCACCACGAGTAATAGGCAAGACATTTAATATCGATGACAGTAGATACGCTGGAAGTCGAGCCCGGTGCTGCGGTGTATTCGCATGCGTCTCGCGACCGGAGAGGAGACATAGGTGCACGGTTTCGATCCCCACCGTTGCACATTTGTATTTATGGGGCCCGTCTAACGAAGCAATGCGAAAGTAAACCCGTGGACACTAGGTGTGGGCTGAGGGTCAGCCCGGGAAAGCTTTAGGCACGCTGGGAGCTTTCTTTGGTACTCAGCGAATAGTTGAACGGGCTGAGTTTAAGAGCGGCATCCAATATTATCGGTTCATTCTCGGTTGTATACTAAGGCTTGCCCTTTACCAAACGCGTTGGTATTATGGGATTGGTTTTAAAACGCTAAATCACGATCTTTTCCGATAGATTACGTACTGATGGAAAAGAGCTATTTCTCGTTGATATTTTCTCTGTAGTTTTCTAATAGAACGATTATGTGTTAGCAATTCGGTAGCGTAATTTCGCAACCGACACAACCAGTGAACTTTCAGGAGTCTTCCTTGTAGAATACAAATTGGGCTTTACGTATATATATATATATATATATATATATATATTCTTCGTCAAGGCTATATATATTTATATTCTCTATTGATATTCTCTAAATATCAATACGCGTCAACGTCAAACTCATCTAAATAAATAGGACATGGAGCCGGTTCGTCGTGGTGCTTCCATTCGGCCCAACTCGGTCAGCCGTAACCTTTTTGCAAACCGAACGAGCGAAAAGGGCATAGAGAGAAGAGAGCGATAAACGTAGGAATTCGAACGAAGCTCAATCTACGTACGGGGCACTTCCATCAACTGGCTAACTGACAGGCTGTATGATCGCTAGTAGAGAGGAGTAGTGCGGGGTGATGGTATAGCGCAGGGAACAGGCGAGCCCCCAAACGACCCCTGAATCCAGACGCGTGCCCGGGGTTCAGCTTTGCTGCTGTTACTACCACCGCTCCTGCTGGTAGTCGTCGGGCGACTACCCCACATTCTAAAGAGGGGGGGCGAGGCAACGTTCTGCAACCCAATGATGCTTAGCTTTTTGAAACCCTGTAGAGCAACGCAGTTTCATGAAGCCAAATGGGACCTGGGAAGTGGTGGTCTGAAAAGGGTACGAACACACGATCTGAGAAGTGGGACTGGTAAATGGGACGTGCGGCCTCCGTTGTGCAGTCAAAACGCAAAGCCCCAAAACCCGTATCTGCTTTAACACACACACACACATACTGCACACAACGCGCAGGCACAGATGGGCAGGAAAAAACAGGGAGCAAATCAAAATGGCAGAAAAAAAGACGCTGGCAGGTCAATGCCGCTAGGCTTGTTCAATACGCACAGAACGGCAGCAGCAGCAACTGCAGCTTCGTTTTGTGAGCTGCCACGTATATTGTACCGTACACTAAAGATAATGATGATTGAGGTTGAACGGGTCCGCAGCATAACGAGCAAGATATGCCGACGAAACAAGAATCCGATAGAAAGATGGACGCGGCATTGGTGTCCAGCAAACACAGGGCTCAGCGATAATGACGCCTAAATCTATAGCTCCACTTGCATTTTATATATATATATATATATATATATATATATATATATATTTATGTGTTTCGTTGATTTGTTATTTTCTTGATGTGTATATCTAAATATACATCGCGCATTTCTATATCCGGGGCGCTTAGGGCGGTCAATATATACACAATGTATAGTACCCATGCAAACCATAATCACAGTCAATAAGGGCAAACCATGCAGAAGCATCTTAAGCAAATTAAGATGGCAGCGTGGCCATATGTATATATAAATATATATATATATATATATATATATATATATATATATATATATATATATGGGCGTGGTCTAGGAGGCTAGTACGCTGGTCTTGGTTGTCTCAAAGTCGATGTCTCAGATTGTCCGTTTACACTGTTGCTCTAAGCCCCCCTGATCTAAAAGGGTAACATGTGAATTTATATATACATGTTAAGCAAACAATAAATCCATTTATCTATCTAAGAGCGGACGGATCAATTTTTAGCGATGCCCATTGAGAGTAGATGAACCATACCGCTAAGAGTCAGCGACCATACTCTCATATGAACTGTTTGGGCAACTCCACATATCTCAACATATCCGGCCTTATGCTGCCAATCTGAACGCCTCTGATATAAAAGGGTGACATGTGTAAGTGGGTAGACACGTCAAGCAAATAATAAATTAATAAATCATCGTCAATCAGAAAGTTCTGTTGGATGATCAAAGTAAATTCAAGAATATAAAATATCTCATACATGCGGTACCTATTAAACACAACAAATGCTTCACTTTGAACCAAAATCTGAACGAAACAGAACGAATGTTTAAAACTATATTTGCAGGTTTATTTATACAACTTTGTTATGTTAGCACATTGGAGTGACAAATTGTCTCCGCGTTAGCGTGTGGCAACGGGTTATCTAACAGACGAAATGGAAGTTTAAGGAAACAACCTCAGCACTATAAGATAGGTGCGGTAGGATATCCCATGAGGTCCCATGAGGCAATTGATGGGCGTTGTCATGGTGGAATAAGATGCATCTGCGACTTTGAGGCAATTTCCGAAGTTGGCGTGCGCTTAACGGTGGAGCTAGTGGCAGTCGTTTTTGTTTTATTGTTAAGCATGTTTTGTTATCGAGAAGCTTTTAGTGAACCCCGATAGAACAGACTGCAACAGCAGCACTTAAATCTTGTTGACAACTTACGCTCACCTCAACCAGAATCCTCTAATCCTCTAGCTTGCTAAGCGAGGCAGAACTTTGTAACTGTCATTATGTCTCTCTCTGACTCTGTGTGGTAGCTAGCTTGACCAACTATTGGAATTCAACTATTTATGATCATATTTATCTCGTCCACATGTATAAATCGTAAGTCGTTTTGCTATGCGACCGTTACGTACCAGCCAGCGTGGTTCCGTGGGTGCGTTTCAAAATCAATGCAGTTATGCTGCAGTTTCCCTACGCGGCTCTAGATCTGCAGAGGCAAGAGCACCCATGGCTATAAGCATTTACGGTAACGCACAGTCGGTGGGCGGCGCCTTGATGCGTTTGCTACCCGAAACATACACACATTCACTCAGAACGCACGACAGCCTGTCCCACTGGCTGAGAGTATGAATAATTCCCACCTGGCAACACCTGGTGGCTATTTTAGGCGGCTTCTGTCAGCAGCAGCGCAACGCTCAACTTCCACAGCTGCTTGCGTTGAGCTTGGAACCACGTCTTTGATGTTGTTGCGAGCGATGATGACTCGCCATTCGAGCAAAAAGCTTTAGAGCGGTTGCTGCGTTCAGGTGGTTGAACGTGCGAACCGGCTGTGCCTCTCGGGAAATTTAATATCTATCATGCTGTGTTGACAATTGCATTACATTTGCATGCACCTGCACACGTGTTCTTGAACACCTGCAAAGCATTGCTGCATTATTGATTATTAATGACATTATCCTACTTATTGCTGTGTTCGATACGAGGACGCATCGACGTTGCAGCGCTGCGCATCCGGTTTCAGCCCGGCGATTTATCCATCCCTCGACAAGCTCGAACTGCAATGAACTATAAATAGCCGCCTAGTGACATTTGAATTTGAATTTGTCCGTCGTACGTAGCATGCATTTGTTTCGGATGAGATAATGCTATTATTAAGCTCGAACCTTAATTTCGACCGACCGCGGTTTAGCGGTTCACGCAGAAACCACCTCATTCGATGTCGGCGAAAGCCAATTCGACTCGCCGACCTTACGTATAGGCAGATATACCTTCATTAGGTTTTACTTTTCATCAGACAACGTGATGCATTGGAATCTATACTACAATATTGATATTGAGCGGGAGCATAATATTGTCACCCCCCCCCCCCCTGTGAAAGACCGGTTGTGCGTTGACCTTAACGCACGTATAGAAGTGCGTTCCGAAGACAATATGAGCAGTGAGGCAAATTACATCCATACTTCTCGCTGCGATAGCGTCAAGGAACGGCAAACTGGCCACATAAAAACGCCGCCTAGGTTACAGCAGATTCAATAGTATGATTGTCACTTGCATACTCAAAGGGATGCGTTGATACACATAGCACGCAACAGCCGGGACACCCAAACCTCGGAGTGGCAGACTAACCGTTTGATCGCAAATACGATAAGGAGGTTAGGCAAGTGGCGAACGTCCGAATGCGTCCAGGCTGCGTAATGAGTAATGATGGCAGCTCATGGGCAACCTCGTTCGTGACCAGTGCGGATGGCGGTCATGTCAATCGATATAGACGATAAACAATGACAGTTGTATGGTGTACAAATGTAAAAGAGACCAGGAGAAATTGCAAAGGGTACAATACGGATGCAAAGAAATCATTCATGACCTTAGGTATCGAATCAGAGTAATGCGGACCAGGTCGCGTTGAGGGTGCTTGTTTTTTTCTTTGTTTGTATAGAGTAGTGCTCGAATGTTTTGAAACGAGATGTTTTAGTTTCTAGAGGAGTCCGGAGCACATTTCCTGTGGCTTGGGCTAAACTCGCTGACGCGCTGGACTTCCTAGGACTCAGCGCAGCCGTCCGTGCCTCCTGTTATAGGTTCGTCGTGCATGTACCACAACTGAAGGAGGCCTGAAGAAAGTTTACTAGTGGCTGGACGGCTATGCAAAAAAACGCACATAGTTGTCCACTTGTCGCATTCCCGTTTCCAATTTACAATAGAGTCGCTGGAAAAACGGTAGGACGCGCGTCGGTATCTTGCGTCGGCAAGGGCCAAATAACCCAGGCACCTAGTCTGCGATATGTCTAACACGTGGTCTCTGGAGACGGTATTTAAGGCGCTAGCAAATTCCTTTATGCGTAAAGGCTTTCGCGAATTCCTTCGAACGTAATAGTATAGACGGCGTGTACTACCGCCCTTCTTCCTCAAACCATCCACTCCCCAGTCGTCGGGGGGTTTAGTACTATTTTGATGAAGTCTCTTTTGTACATCAGAGAGACGTTGATTGCGACTCATCGACGCGCTGAGGAGAAGGCAAGAATTAAATCACAGGAGTCTGTTGCTCTTAATGAATGCGTGCTATTATCAAGGCAATGACCTCAAAACAATTGGGCGCACCTCGAAAGAACATGCCCATTGCAAGAGGTATTGACGACCGGTGCCAATATGACGCTTGTGAGAGGTATGTTCCCCAGAGTAGGGGAGACCAGATGATGGGGCCTTAGTCTGCTTGGGGGTTCCAAATGACGAGCTGGCTCTAAGGGACAAGATCGCATTTTTGGCCCCGTCAGGCATAGAGGGGAGTATCGTATGTCATGTCGATTGATTGTTGCCCTCGGGTACTTGACCTTTATGTTCTCCTATGCCTTGAGGGCGTCTACGAGTGTATCTGTTGAGAATAGGATACGTGCTACTTCAGAGATATCACCCTCTGACAGCTTCTGCCTAGCCATGCGGGCCGCGACTCCTGTGCAGCAAGTATTACAGTAGTCGTGTTGCAACCCATCCCCCCATGCTCGAATACCTCCAAGGTTGCTCTTATTATGTTAGGGGGAAGCGCTCGCTGTCTTTCTCTTTACGCATCAGTAAAATGACAGGTGCGCAGGTGAGTAGGGACAGCTATATATATATATATATATACACATATACATACATCTATAGTTCATGCAAACACATGCATATGATATCTAGGTGTGTACGTGTATATATAGATAGATAGAGAGAGAGATATTTGTTTGTCTCTAATCATTTACATGATATGCTGCGAGCGTAGCATTCCTATAGCATTCCTGTTCCTGTGTCTAGTGTATCTTTTGAGCTCCTTAGAGGCTAAGGTTACCGGACATGCTACCGACAAAAATTAGGTATCAGAAAAGCTTATTACAATAGGCGTCATTTTAAATGCACGTTAGGACCAATTGTTCCAATGTTTTGAAAAACAAATGTTCATGTGTGTGAATATTATATATTTCTTCTTGTGTGCGAAAATATATGTATTCTTCTTTCAGCAACCAAAGGAGCATTACGAGGGGAAACGCCCGGGAGAAGCTTCGTCGCGAGCACCCAATGAAACGACCAACGCAGCAATATCGCAGGCCATGTTTCTTTGGCGAAGCTACCAATCTCACTCGTGAATTTCATCGAAGTTCAAGAATGAATGCCGAATAGGATTAAATATAAAGAAAGCCCTAGCCTTTTTGTATACGTATTAACGTGTTTGGCCTAATATTTTTGTATATATGTATTATATCTGTAATGCGCAGAAAACTATATGCTTACCTTTTATTTTTACGTGTGCTGTTTTAGCGTGCAAAAGGTAACGACAAGTTGTGTTGATTATATCAGCTACGGGGGTAAATATTAACGCCGATCGTTATTATATGTTGGTATGTATACTGGCAAAATGTAGTGTTCATAAAACGGTTTTTGCGAGAGTATGTCGGTAAGTGTATGTTGGGCTTAAAAATTCACTTTAGTTTATCGGTGATATATACATAAATGTAAACTTATACTAACTTTGCTGGAAATGGTCCAAGAGCAACTGACTGTGGTTGCCATCTATGTTTAAACGTTTGTCCAATATTCCGGAAATAGGGACTCAAGCTAATAAAATATGTTTAATTTCCTTTAAACATATGGCGCTTACCAATAATAGAAAAATGTTTTCGCCTGTCGTATGGCAGAAGGAGTTTTTAACAATGGATCAATCTCAATCCTTTATCTGGACACCTTTGCGCTTTAATCAGTCATCAAAGCAGGATCACATGCCCAGTACGCCCATCACAACAAAGCGGCCGTCAAAACAATTGCACCGGCTTACCGATAATGTCCAGCCATTGGCACGCAAGCTTATTATGTAGATTTTGCGCAACTATGTAGGAGAAAAAAGACAGAATAGCTACTTTTATAAGTTTCATCCTCACTGCTAATCAAGACATTTCCGCCCCCTCGTTCCATGGGAAATGTATTTTCTTGCCGAGTTTTACCATACTTACTATACAATAAGTATATACGGTTATGATGGACTCTGTACATATATTGGCATGCAAGGTTATATCGTTTCCGTTTCATTCATATGTAGAGAAAAGCGTGCATTTTTTTATATGAAATTTTCACTATATAACTGAGCGTATGTTTGTCAAGAAAGGCGCGTACATCTATATATATATATATATAGGGTATATATTTACAGGGTAGAAAATCAAATGATGGGAGGGAGAATCGGGGCGCTCCCCCGTTAACAAAAAGGCGGGGAGCCTTTTCGCGGCAAAAGTTATCTATCAGACAAATAGCGCGGCAAAATCGTGGTGCTACCGAGTGCTGAAGCAGGCGAATCCTCGAGCTGGCTCTCCGCTGTTGCCGACTTGAACGTAGAATTTGGAGGCACGCGAAGTGCAGTTGAAGACAATTGTATTGTCCCCCACTTAACCAACAATAGATTCATTACAAACAATAAAATGCAGCTACGCACATCTAATTTTATTAGCGCATAGTGTGAAACTCGAAGCTAGCTCTTTAGGGCTAATTGTAATACCCCCGAAACAAACCATCGAGCCAGTAATGCCTGGAATACATCACCTAATAACATTCTCACTGTGCCACCTGTAACTACTAATATATTATGTAATACAATACTGGCAACTCTGCTATGATCCAAAACGAGCTCAATTGATACACCACTTGATCCGAAACAGCTCAATTTAACCCAACACGTGGTTCAACGCTGTACACTTGAGCTCAAATGTGTTGAATATTCTGTTGGGTTAATAAAACAGATATTGTTTTGACGTATGTGCATACATCCGATGTGGTTTTTAACGAACAACATTTTGAAAACATCATAGAGAAGAAGAAACCGCGGTTCAATCCCGAGTCGGGTTAGTCTGCTTCCCATTGTAACTATTTTTTTGATAATTTTGATTGCGTTGCAAGATACTTATTTAAGAAACAATAATAGCAGTAATAATAGTTTATCCTCGTTACTATGGAGACCAAGGGAGCAGTCAGCAAAAGTACAGCGAGATTTCTTATTCGCTGGTCGTTGGCCAGATCGAGCACGTTAACGGGGAGCCCTAACTAAAATCCTAGATCTAGTTCACTTGGATTGGCAGATTATTTCGTGCGTCGGCTTATCGCCTCATTGTCGTTGTGCAGTAGGTGTATGTGCGTGTGCTTGTGCGGGTAGTATTATTTACATAGACACTAGTGTCTGAAGTGTGTATGCGGGCATATACTCATTTTGGGTCGGTGCATATGTGAGCGTGGAGGCGTATGTTCACAGCTATTCATTTTTGTGCTGTTCTATGACATGCTTTAGTGCACTAGGGTGTTTACGTGCAAGTATGCAGGTGTACGAGTATATCTAAGCATACTACTTGTATCAGTTTCATCCTCACTTTTAAACAAGACATTTCCGCCCCTTACTTCTATTAAGAAAAATTATTTGACTTCCGAGTTTTGCCAAACCTTAAATAAGTACATACGGTTATGGAAGACCATATATATATATATATATATATATATATATATATATATATATATAATTTTTGCGGTAGCTGGTGAAATGCGTGATGCACACTGGGCGTCGTTGTTAAAGCCACGGTAATGTGGGACTCACAAACCCACTAAAATCAAGTCGTCCTGTTTGCCCCTTGCCGGGGGGGAGGGCGCACAGTGCTGTCTTCTCGAAATTACTTTATCTGGCCACTCTTTTTGCCATTTAGACTGCTCGACTTTGTGTGGTGGCTATTTTCGCCGCGGCAACAGTGTCTGCAAATCTTCTTACAATCTTCCAGGATTCATGCTCCTTGCGGAGCCAAAGGGTTCATCAGTCGTAAGTTCCAGGGAGTCACTTTTACCAAGCGGTGTAGGTACTGTTGAAAGCAGCCACCGCGGCCTGTTAACCGTTGCACGGGTGGGTAGGTAACACGGTAACGAGCCGTGTTGGAGGTGGTATCGTTTTTCGAGATCAGGGAATATTGATTTTGACCTATATCCTGGATGCTGCCGGTTGGATTGCTGTCCATTGTTGGCTCCAATTGCTTAGGGTGTCTGTTCTGCTGATTAGTGTTTCCTCCATCCGGCCATTAATTAAGGGGTTTCTTGATGCCAGTTTTTTTTTACCTCCTAGGTCCAAGGCATTTTGTCTGGGGAGAACCTTTATGGCTGCTGTGGAAGCCGTGTGACTTGCTCTTAAACTATGTTGAGCGCCATAAGTCTTTGGGTCTTGTTGAGGAGGCGGCGCGTGTCGATCTCGTAGTCATGCGCTCTCATAAGGGTGCGGCGTATAACATGATGCTGTCTATAACTGAAGCTAAGAGACGGCGCCGAGAGTCGGTTGCTCCTCTGGTCCGTGGGAGGATTTTCCGTAGTTCTGTTAAAGGTTTAGCTGCCTTTTTGCTGCATAGCTCACGTAAGGTGTTCCTGTGAGAGCCCTATACAGGATTACGCCCAGGTACTTGACCATGGGCGTCGCTATCATTGAATGACCTTTTAGATGTAAATTTAGATTCCGTGGAGGAAGCTTGTGACGATTTAGAGAAATTTCCTCCGTTTTATGTGAAGCCAGTTCGAGACCTAGGGTGCGGAGGTGTTGTCGGATATCCGCCCAGGCTAGGTTAGCTGTCCCTTCGAGCAGATACTCGCCACGAGAGGTTACGATGAGTGCCAGCTCATCTGCGTGGGCAATGGAATAAACTAACGGAGAATGCGGTACTCCATCGTAGGTTATATGCCACAGGGTTGGACCCAGTACAGATCCTTGGGGGACCCCGGCTGTAACTGCGTAATCTACGCCTTCGTAAATAGATTCGTGGGTACGATTGTGGGTACGACGCTCGGATACGTCGTAGGTAGGGGGACGCGTCTTTGTTTCCAGGTGCTTAGTTTATGGTGTTCCACGAAAACGTACTAAACGCGTTTTTAACGTCAATGAGGATGGCCAGACAGTGCGACAGGTGTGCTATCGGTGTCCGACAGCACCTTCTTGTCCTTCTAATTCTGTAACTAGTCGTCTATTGATAATGTGCTCACCTGTCTTGGATAGGCAGGACAGCATTCTTATAGGGCAGTATGCTAAGGGGTCTCCTTGTGGTTTACCGGGTTTTGGGATAAAGGTCAAACGTGCCATTTTCCAAGGCTTAGAATAATCTCCGCTGGTGAGAATTGTTTCCCCGATGGTGCGTTTGAATACATTTGGAGGGTTCTTTAGGAGTAAGCGTACTGCTTGTGGGGGGACCGCATCTGGACCCAGTGCTTTTCTTGGCCGTATGCGTTCGGCTACCACTGTGATCTCTTGGATTGTCTCTAAGGTAAGGTCTGAAGTTTCTTCAAAGAGTACCTGCTCCGGCGAGGATCTTTGTAGAAAGAGCGCAGTTATAGTCGGTCGGGCTACTTCTACTGGTAGGGGCGGCTCGGCGTGGCGTACTTTGTTACGTACTAGCTTGTACCCTTTGCAGAAATTTTCTTCGAGCTCCTCACACGCAGAGTTCCAGTGACCTTTTTCACTATTCTTAATGACTTTATGTAGGGCTCTTTGTGCTTTTCTGTATTCTTCCTGTTCCAGGAGAGTTCTGGCCGGTGTATTGCTCTGCGGCGCGTGCATACTCGACGTAGACGGTGGCAGGTACTTCGCTTTCCGGTTATCTGAGTATTCTACAAATAGCACGGTAGACGTTTGGCTATCTTAGAATGATAGCGGGAGCTGGACTCTCGGCGGGCTGTCTCTAGTAGTGTAGAGATTTCCACTGCCGAGCATTCAGTGAGATTGGGTACTTTCCATTTTATAGTTTTTGTGTACGGGTATAATTTAACCTGGAAAAGCATAGTCATTGTGTAGGAAAAATAGGGTAGGAAAAAGCTAGATTGAGGGAGAAAGTTGCCTGAGGATGATCGGATAGGGTTTCTTGCTCTCGTGGATCCTCCAGTCGGTTATTCGATGAGACAGTCTCTCTGATGCAAATGTCAAATCGAATGTTGATCTGCGCCTGCCATTATTGAAGGTGTACCCTGGGGTGTTCATGAGTTGTAAATCAGCCCGAGTTGTCCATTCTAAGAGGATCTCTCTTCGCCTTAGTGAGACCCTGCATTACTTTAAACAACCAGGCGGATTTCGTCTGTAGCTGTTTTTGAGGTTCTTTTAACGTCTACTCCAGCTTTCGCTAGATCAATGTTGTTCCCGAGAACACGTAGAGCGTCAGCATAGGACGCATTGCCTGATTCCACGACAATTGCGAACGCAGCGAGTCAGGCTTCTTTCTTTTTTGCCGTAAGCCTCTTCTGGTTTATCCCGGATTTCTAGAATCATTCCTGAGTATTGCACGAGGTATTGCTCCAATACTTTTCTCATATGAGTGTTATCAGCTGTTAGGTGTATCTTGTCCTAAGGAAGCTGCTTCTCGTAGGACCTGCATAAATCACTCGTATATATATATATATATATATATATATATATATATATATATATATATATATATATATATATATATATATATATATTTCTGCTTCAGTGAGAGCCGTATCTGCCGCCGTTGTTGGTATTCAGTTCGGGCAGCAAAACCCAACGGACACCAGTGAACGAGCTCAGTTGTACAAACACCACTTCTCTAGCGTCATCGCTGCAATAGCTTCTATCTACACAGTCAACCATCAGAGAGACGGTAACTAACTAAGTAAACTAAGGTAACTAAGTAAACTAAAAAGCCCCGAATTGCGGGGCAAGAACACCACAGACGAGAGCTTACGATTTACAAGATAGTCAACATATGTCGTCCCACCGTGCGTCCATAGAGCGCTCCTTCAGTGAAAGAGTACCTCGGCATGTGCGTCAACAGATTCCTACGCCTAGATGAAAAACCATAACACCATGGGAACGGGGCCGTCTGCTAGTATGGGACGCGACGATTTCATGTATACTTACCAGTAGTTACATTGCGCGCACATGTCAGAAGCCTGACGCGAGCGCACGTCTTGCTGAAAGTTGCAAATTTTTGAAGTACAGGGAGCTGTCGCCACAATACACAGTTCAACCGATCGCTATTGAAACGTTACGGCCAATACGTGAGGCGACCGTCAAGTTCCTCAAAGAGCTTGGAAAGAGGGTTAGTGCAGTAACGAAGGATGCGCAAACCAAACATTAGCTAGTGCAGCGTATCTCTATGAAAGTTCAACGTAGTACTGCTGTGGCGGTAGTGGGGTAGCTTCCATCGCCGGGGGAAGGACTGCCAGAAATATCGTAGCATTAGCAGCTTATGTTCAAATGTTGACCGTTAACACATGAAACATTAAATAAGCTAGCTCGTTGTGAGTGCGACCCTTTAAAAAAATATATATATACATATATATATATATATATATATATATATATATATATATATATATATATATATATATATATATATATATATATATATATAGCGTTCGACATCTTATATATACCTACATATTGTTTTGAATATATATTTGCATGTGTGTCTTCATGGATGTTCACGTCATGTTGCATGCTACAATTACTCTTAATATACTTCTTACGATAATTATGTGTGTATATATTTCCTTAATTTAATTGTACAAATGCCACTAGTAGCCGGTGTCTATGATGGGACATCCTAATCGATAACATAACGCTATGCTTGGTAAGCATCTTATCGCATGATGAATTACATCCCGTGATTGAGGGCTCCTAGAGGCATCTCGGAGAAAAACGGACTTTATTGCACCTAAGCGTCTGCATGTAAAGTACGAAACTGTTTTCCGGCAGAGCTCGTCCGGGAGCGAAAGATGCTGCCCCTGTCAAGTGGTGGGTGGGCCGGAGGGCCCTAGGCATGTCCAGCCAGGCATGTTCCTGACAGCGGCGATATTCTTCGCGATGCTAATGTAAGCATTTCGGCATTATCACAGCGCAGGCCTGACAATGCCGGACACTCTTAGGAAGCCCCATAGCGATCCGAATAGCGAACACGTCGTATACGCATGGCAAATGTCTTCAGCCATACAGTAGTTGTCGCAGCAGAGTCGCAGTAGTAACACCACGGTCCGGCTGCCGCCACCCGTCTACTGTGCGCGAGGCACGTATTAAGCATAAGTCATTAGCCATTACCTGAAAGAAGTGTACATATCTAGAGTACGCCTACGAATTTAGAATAATAGTTTGTCTGTAAATCCCATATTGCTCATAAAAGCAGCTGTAGCGGCCAGTTATCATCTCGGGCAGTGCGACCTGCAGTGGTGCGCGGAAAATTACGTTGTTCTACACTCAAGTCGGACTGCCAAACACACATTTTTTGACCAAACTATATACATACAGTTAACGACAGCAATGTGCTTCTCTCGGTGTGCTATGAATGTACACGACGGCATTGGAACTTCTGAGACGAATTCAACATTATGCTCTGCAAGTTGTAAAATCTTGCTTAGGGCTTGTGAGCACGATGGGATTAGGCGCGCGAGAAATCTCGTCGTAGATGTATGCCTCAGACTGTTTAAGCATACACTACTAGTACATTATATAATATTACGTCTACATATCACTTAATTAAAGATCAATTAGATGTTAATACGTTTTAATATAGTGGCGTAAAAGAGTCCTAGAAAAGGAGCAACTACTAGAAAATGTTTACATTCGTTTCCAAAAACGCAAATTTGTAAGCAGTATTCTTTCAATAAACGCACGTGAACGCGCTACACAACCTTGTGTGCAATAAACCCAGGAACAATATTTCTGGTCTGGCTTGCTTTTCCGCGAGCATCCTTTTGAATAGACGCGAGTTCTGTCTCAGGTAGAACAGCATCCTCTGATCTAGCTGTTTAAGCATGTCAGTTACGTGGAGAATGTCCACATGACGCCGGTCAACATGGCAGCGAAATGCAGCCCGTCTTTATGCATTTACGTGTCACTCGTTGCAGGCAAGTTTTGGCTTTAACTAAGGCCCGGATACCACGCTGGTGCTGCAAATGTGAGTACTGGAAGTACGTATACGGTAATCAGGTCAGGTCAGTTAGACGTACAGGTCAGGACAGCGTAAAGCGAATGGTCGGAAGATCCTGTTTGCACATTGAAAGGCACTCGCGACAACATTAGTTATATGATCGAGTGTCACAACTTGTCATTTACAACTCGAAGACTGCTCAACTCCTGTCCTCCGATGTTCTAGGGGTGGCTCACGTTTCCATGTTCAAAATTCAGGACTTCACATTAAGGATGAACAGTTTTAAATCAAAAGGTGTCTTTCCAGGCCTTAAGAGCGTCCAGGGTCGTCTGAGAACGGCATTTATCCTTTATGGCACGGGAAAGTGAAGTAAAATTATCTGCGCAAACTTTAGCTTCAACTCGTTGTGGAAGTCAGTGTATAAAATATAGACCAGCGGTCCAAGGATCGTTCCTTGCGGATAGCCGGTTAGCATTCGACCCACTCACTATAAAACTGTCAATTATGAAACGAACTTGAAAAGTGCCGTCTTGATGAAACTGCAACCAGTTTATTGTGCGTTTTCCGATTCCAAAGTGTGCTAGAGTTTGAAGCAGTTTAGAGTGCGCGAATGACTCAAATCCTGACTTGAAATCGAAAAGACAACGTCAAAGCAATCCAAAGCGTTGTATATTTTCGCCCAACCAATTTAGATTTCCGTCGTGGTTAAACGTTTGCAATAGGCACAATGGGCCCCCGATATTAAACCTTCGTCAATAGCGTTTGTATAAATGGCTGTTGCAGCGATGCTTTTGATAAGTTTGCTGGCTATTCCCATTAGCGACACGGGACGCTTAACCGTTGCATCGGCCCTATTGCTATTCTTTTGTACAGGATGGATTATATTTCTGTTAGACAGCCTCGGTACAGTAGTACCACCTTCAATGGTCGACGAAAAATGCGGTTTAGAGGCTCACATATTGAAAAATGTAGTTTATTGAACACCATCGTCGGGGCTTCGTCAGGGGTCGTGCTCGTCGTGTTGGCCAGGTTCCACAGATGTTTTCGCAAATTTGAGAGAATTTGGGAGAAACATCATCACATCGTTGATGATGTGAGGGGACGATGCCCCGTCTGGTTTATGCGGTGCCAGCTGTAGCATGTGCTCATGTAACTACTTGTCACTCACTTAGGCGTGACCAAATATTTGTCGTGAAAATTCTTCTCGTCCTCTCGATGACATCCATTGCAAATGTTCCATCTATACGTTTGATGGACAAAAATGAGTCATAGGTCGTAATTCTCGACTTCATGTAGCTTGACACCCTCGTCGAGTCTGACTGCGAATGATTGCACTTTCGCTCAGTACTCGTTAACGCCGAGAAATACTCTCGCAATTTTTATTTTAATCCAGGCTACTTTTGACGACTCGGAGACTGCCTCGAGAGCACTTTGGAATTTACGTTGATGAAAATTGATCGATCTATTTTTAGTCGTCTTTTTGGTTATGCGTGACTATAGAGAGAGAAAACACATACACTCAATCCACTTGAGATAAATATAGATTCATTGAAGTGCAGCTCTGGAAGCATATGCCACTTTTTGAAATCCAAGTCTAAATGTATCAGCTCGTAGTTTTCGTTTTTATAGTCGAAACTATGTGGGCGATACACACAAATCTGGCGTAAAACCAAGATAAGACGTGACACCACTTGATGATCTGATTCAACGGGGACCGGGGATACTATAGCTCTACTGCTTCGTCAGAACACAAAAGACGTCTTGTTGGTTTGTCTACGAAAGCCTTCTGTTGCGAAAAAGTCTAACATCAGACCCTTCATTGAGATGGTATGGTCCGTGTATCCGCCGGATCTTTCATATGTGTAAGTCCTATTGATTTTATCCAAAAAAGACGAATTTTAGTATTGTATTCTACGTCTATCGATTGCAAAAGAAAAACGACTGTGCCTTTATCTATGACACCCCAATCACTGTAAAGCACATCAGCGATTCTCTAGGTAAGATAGACTGCCACAGAAGCCGACATTGGGGGTCTTACGTACAGAACGACTAAATTGATGAACGTCGCTGCGCCACCTACCAAAGTCTTTTCGATATTGGAAAAACATAACCAAAGATGAAGCTTTTAAAGGCCGGGCCTCTCCTCACACTAGTCCACATACTAGGTTATTACTGAGGGTATCCCGAAAACAGGTCGAGAGTTGCGTATCATGCATCACATTGATAAGATAATTGCTTTTTCTTTTCTAACAGACAGTTTTCTAGATGGTTACAGTAGAAGAAGACTATACTCGCCGCTGGCACTTTTGCACAATGTTGACACAGGCTTGCCAAAAAAACACAAAAACCGTTCAAACCTTACGAATTAGATTCAGCCATACCTCTAGCTCTAGCACCTTAAACATTTACTTAAAATATACGGCAGACGAGATCTTGCTGAGTATCTGACGCCGGTCATTATATCACGGTGCGCATTAAAATAGAACAATATAAATGACAAAGCAAACGCTAAATTATAACACTTAATTTAGATTATATAGATTTGAAACTAACCCAAGACCACGTATGATACCCTAAGCATTTAAACTAAATATATGAGCAAAACGTTCAGCAAAATGGCTAGTAAATGGTAGACTTTCACACTAATTTACAAGAACATCAATCACAAAAAAAGAGAGTGTACTAAAGTTGCTGGGGTCAAATATTCGACGTTCCGTCTCTGTAACCAGCACAAATTAAGCAGACGTTACAAAATGAACGACAGTCTTCACGGGCTAACTTTTACTATATATGCTAGACTGGGTATTTTTAATGTAATTTAGCACTAAGAGAACACATTTAAATAAATACAGCACTGGCTGATTTGTTGCTAATAGTGTTAATAAAAAGTTGGCTATCTGAGCGTATCTTTTCATATATATATATATATATATATATATATATATATATATATATATAGGGCTGTCGAAATTTCACCGAACGAAAGGATGTACTCTAAAATGTGACAACAATTGCAATTTAACTGGTAGAAGCTTTAATTAAACAAGATTATCATCAATTTTGTCGGACTGCGGTCAGACTTTCAAACAATTTTGCCTTCAAAGCCAACACTGACATCATTACATTTATTACACAAGCCTCGGTTAACGCACTGGGTCGCAGAGCGCATGCACCTATGACTGAAGTCTAGAGAACGCCGGGCTAAAAGCGCAACACTTTAAACCGTAACGTCGTCCAGTATTTGCATTCTTCGCTATCAAATACTTCTTGCATGGTGTTAGAGTAATGGTCTAACCCATCGGATAAGTCCTTATATGTGAATTTCAGTTATTGTTAGGCCCGAGGATCGTCTACTATATCAATTGAAAACTAAGAGCGATAACGTTTCCATTCGAAAAACACCGGACAGAGAGATACTTTAGTTTTGACGGGCCCGGTAAACCTGAAACGGCCCAGAGAGAGTAGTGTCCTCCCCTTATTGCATCGTCGGTGTGATTAAGCTCTGTCTCACCCGCCCGCCCCATTGCTCGTTACCACCCGCCAACGAACACTGAAACAAATAGAAATAATCCACCCGGCCTGCGACATCTGCTTAGGCTCTCCGCCGCCAAAAATCGGTGTCGCCGCGTAAAGCCTTTCAATCGTGCAAGCAACTACGAGCTAGTTTGGTAACAGGTCGACGGGCCCGGTAACAGTAACTAACGGCTGTCTGTACTTCCAGAGGCTCGAAACATACTCTGCGGGCCGTTTGAAGTAGTTAGAAAGTTGGTTAGAAAGACGTTGTCGATTTGAAACAGACTGACGGGCGCCATATTTTGGCCTCAAGCAAAGGCCGCCACACACGGACGTGTGTGCCGAAATAAAGAACTAAAATAATGATGATATTTTCAGCGAACGACATTGTATGGTCTATCTTACAGGTGGAGTTGTAACACTGTCCACATCGGCTCTGACAACGAAGCTCAACGAAAGAGTCAAGCGGAAAAGCGCAGTTCAGAATTGAGATGGTCCACAGATTCAAATTTACATCGGGTGACCGAATCATAACCAGATGCAGATAGGCCCACACCCTAAGCATGCAACGCGTTACTAATATATATATATATATATATATATATATATATATATATATTAGTGACGCGTTTCTGATTTACAGTATAGTGCAATCATTTAAAAGACTTGATGGCGGAAGGAAGCGGAACATTTGACTCAAAAGTCGCGTTTTTGCATATTTGGTGTTGAGAGTAAGTACAAATATCATCCATAATGTGAATTTAGTCGGCGGAAGAGAACACATATATTTTTTTAATTTTGAGCTGTAGAAAGAGAGTGAGAGAGAGATAATAAGATATTTCTTATTTTAAACATACGTATATAACCATATGACATACTAATGTGAACCATTTTCGCTCATAAACAACAACACGCGTCCACCTGCAGGTGAGCCTTTAATAAACGGTGTATTCAGCATTATCACCAACAAATAACAAAAGTGACATTCACAATATAAGGGAGTTCTCTCTTGCTTACTTTTCCTGTTTCAAAAATAAAAACACAACGCTTTTTAAAATCAAACGTATGTCGCTTAGATATACGAGTATATACTAGGCCCGTATTTGAGCAGAGTAGTTGTTAGCGTAGCGCAGTTATCGATACCGTCACATGTAAGAAATAAGTTGGAGTGTCAATCTTTTGACACATTACCGACATTCACTGCGGGGCCCTTCGAGTGATTGATTGTGTCGGGCATGTCACTTGGAACCTTCGGCTTCTCGGGCAAGATCGGAGGAGTCTGGACCTCGGTATACAATATATAGTCATCTGGCTAGTATTTCAGTTTATATATATATATATATATAGGACCGACATAGCCCGCCGGCAAATTTATTTGTCCATGTTGTCTATATATATATATATATATATATATATATATATATATATATAACATATATATATATATATATATATATACTGGAAGAAAATTCCGAAGCCAGATAAGGTGTCTGCGTGACCTACGATCGAGGTCAAGCAAAAGGGGAAGAGAGAGAGAGAGCACATAGTTTTTGAAAGGAACCAGAAGCATGTTCCGGCATTCGCTTGATCAACACACACACGCATACAAGCATACTTACACACATTGGAAAGCACACACACACAGACTCTTATACACACAGTGGACACAAATTGACATCGTTGGAGCATGCCGTCTATTTTTGTGTCATTGTTTCTTGATCTCGCCTTTCTCTCGCTCTCTCCTCTCTCTGTGTCGCGCGCTTACTCGGGCCGTGTCTTTCTCTAAAATACCACAAAGACGCGAAACGACTAACGAAATCGGATACTTCTCGAACGGAGAGCATCATGGAAATAGTTCCCCCCCCCCCCCCCCTCCCTCACAACACCCCACCGGTGTCGACGGTCAGGGAACTCGATCTAGGCGCAGGTCATTCGCCGGTTCGTGTTCCTTTTCGTCGGCCGTCCAGTCCGTCTATCGAGATAGACATCGTTTGGATGTCTTCTTTTATCTCAATGTTTCGTCTTCCCTCTTCTCGTTCGTTCCCCAGCATAATCATCATCGTTGTTGCTGTTGTTGTTCTTGCTGTTGTTGTTGTTGTTGTTGTTGTTGTTGTTGCTGTTGTTGCTCGTGCTGCTGCTGTTGTTGTTGTTGTTGTTGTTGCTGTTGTTGCGCTCGGGGTCACGGTGACGATCATCGGTATCAATAGCATCGTGTTGATCGCCGTGCCAATCGTAGAGTCATTTTGTAGCCGAGAGTGAACTCGTTCGAGTGCTTCGTTTGTGCCGGCTCGACGAGAGAGCCAGATCAGCTCCTGGTGTGGCCAGTCGCAATGATGAGTCTGTTTGTCAATGACTTGCGTCTCATCACGGCGACATCATCGGGTGTGGCGTGGCGCCGCGCGCGCGCGCGCGACCAGGGTGGACAGAGAGAAAGGAAAATGCCAAAGGCAGCGAGAGAGAAAGCCAAAAAGAAGAGAGAGAAAGAGAGATATAGATTGGGATATATGTATATATATATATATATATATATATATATAGAGAGAGAGAGAGAGAGAGAGAGAGAGAGATACGGGCCACGCCATCAATGCCGGCACCAGCTAGCATCACCAGTGTCTCCAGTGACCGCCAGCATCTTGATCTGACCGTGTTTCTTCGCCTATGTATGCAGTCTGTTCGAGCAGACAGGAAAGACCTGGCTGCAGACATGGTGTCGGATGCCGTAACAGCACGCTGTCGCAGACAGAGGTGCCGATGCCGGTGCTTCTGATGCTGCTTGTGGATGCTGTTTGTGGCTGACAAATCATCAATTGACCACCACCACTACCACCACGATATACAACAGAAGAGCACACCGAGGCAGAGATCTGGCGAGTGAACATCTGCGAATATCTACCACTAGACTGCCACCAGCGCAGCGTACGACATCAGACGACGCTTGTTCGTGTGAAAAAGAGGGCAAATATCTTAAGACAGAGAGAGAGACTTTTATATATATATATATATATATATATATATATATATAGGGCGTAAGAAGCAAAAATAGGAAGAAAAAGTTGACAGAGTTCAGGTGGAAAGCGAGAAACTGATGGCGGTAGCGATTTCGGCGGTAGTACGGTTGCCGGGAACGAGCAGAGGACAGTGAACAAAAATGAGAACATACTTTACGTTCAAAATTGGTCTTTTGAGTCGAAATGCATGAAATGAACGAGTCACGAATAGTCAAATAATAATGATAATAATAATAATAGCGAGCACATCATAAACTCAATAATAAACGAGCTTACCAGCTTATGACGAGGCACTCCTCAACAACAGCGACACCATACAACAACAGCATCAATAATTCGAGCAAAACAACAATACAAACAGCAACCATAGTAGCTGCAAGACCTCAAGGAAGGAGTGTCGACATTTTCCGCATGCACTGGCGGTTGTTTCGCTCGTACTGTTGCCGCGCTAACCTCGCCCTCCAATACGTCGTCGTCGTCGTTTAGCAATCGAAGGGTTATCATCGGAGATGATGAAGTGACTGACCTACGTGCTGTACGGAGAGGACATGCGGGGCTTTAGGGCTTGCCAAGAATGCTGTCTCGAACACCCAGTTACGTAACGAAAGCATAACGAGCACGGAATCCACACATGACTGCGATTCGGCCGTACGTTAGATCGAAGGTCGGCAAGAGAGAGAGAGAGAGGAGAGCAGAATGTTCATTTCGTCACCGAAAACGTCCGCTTCCCCGCAAAGACGTATGACGAGACGCCACGGCTGACCCTCAAGCGGCTGGCCTTCTCAACTCGTCTCGACTCGACGCTCGCGGAGTCTTCAGTGTGTTGTTGTTGTCGGAGTTAGTTGCGCTGATTAGTCAGTTGTGCAGCAAGCACGCCACGTACTCAGTCACTGAGACAGCACCAGGTCAAAGTCAAAGCAAATGATAGTCAAGGTGACAGACAGTATGACAGTAAAATGGAGGTGGTGGTGGTAGTTAAGAAATACTACTCACAGTAGTTAGTGATGGCGTGGTTGTTTTAGCCATGGCTACAGACTCTGAGTGATGATCTTCTTTCGATGCTTCCTTGGTTCATACACACGCTCTACTGCTTCTTATTTGAATACTACAGATTATTTTATTATTTGCAATAATGCGGATTTGCACGTGATGAGTTCGCATAACTTCAATGCAGTAGAAGTACATTGGACTACGTGATAATCATGAGATTTCTTTTTCCGTTTCTCCAACTGGAGGGTACCACAGGGCCAGTTTCCTCTCGTTCTCAGCCTCACCTCTCGAAATATTACGCTATTTATCACTTAGTAGTTCTCTTTGTTTTCGCGCCACAGATTCACCATACCCTGCTGTGGAATCCCTAACCACCTTGAGCCTTCTATCTCTCGTTCCCGTCCTGGCTATCTGACTATGATTGTTTCATCATTTTGATGCCATATATATATATATATATATATATATATATATATATATATATATATATATGGTTTCTCTCGTTCTGCTTCGCATTTTCAGTCTATATTTCCTGCTTTTTCTTTCATCCGCTCTCGCTTGTCCCAATCTTCCCCGCCTTGTTCTCTCCCGTTCGTTCAGTGTCGATCGTAGCGCTTTCAAGCGAGATGATATATTTTTCCAGCACGTCGCGTGATCATATCATCACCACCACCACCTTCGTATCACGGAGTTGAGTCCTGTCCCTATCGTTGCTTCGTTTCAAAACGAAACGTGCCTCTTTTTTCATCTCCTACTCGACGACGACGACGCTTGAGGCTTTTCAGTTTCTTCGTTCTTCTCCAATCCTCCTTCGCCCTCCCCAGCCCGCTTCTCCATTTTTTCATGGCCTGCTTTCTCGACCTCAGAGTCCTCCACGGCTCGTTCGGAGTCCTTTTCGGACTGCCCAGGTCGGCGGCATCTTTGGCCTGCTGGTGCCGCTGTTGTTGTTGTTGTTGCCCTTCCCTGCTCGCCTCCTTTTATCCTCTTCGCGTTCGTGGTCGTGGGGGTGGTGGCAGGGGTGGTCATCATCATCATCATCCTCCTCCTCCACATGCTGATCCGCGCCCCTTTCCCCACTGTCGCTCGTCGTCAAGTTGTTCGGAGGATTCACTACTGGCTGGATAGCGATAGTATGGAGTACAGAAATGTTGGCTGTTCCCCGGTTTCCTACGTAGCCGAAACAGCAGAGTAGTCAGGGCACGCAGCCGCAGCAGCAGCGTGTTCACGAAGATGACGGGTAGAAACCCTCCGCACCTTCCCTTTGCTCTCTCTTTCCCACTCTCCAGTCGTAGTTCGTTTCCCTCCTCGTGCGTCCGGCGGGAAGCAGCGGCAGCAGCAGTGGCGGCTGGTGGTGGTAGGCCAGAGAGGCCAGCTGTATGAGCACCATTACGAATCAAAACTATCGAAACATCGGGCTGCAAAGACGGACCGGACACCATCACAGTCACAACAACTCCCGCCGCCGCCGCCGCAGCCGCCAAAAACCACAACAATAACAACCGACGAAACGGGCGTCGTCTGCTTCTGACGCCCACCGTCGTTGTCATCAGCAGCAGGAGCGTCGTCTGCTTCCGACGCCCACCGTCGTTGTCGTCAGCGGCGGCGCCAGCAGGCAAATCGTCTGCTTCTGACGCCCACCGGGGGGCGTCGTCAGCCACAATGGGGGCGCCAGCAGCAGCAGCAGAAGCCATCGGGCTAGGCGAAAGCCAACAGAGCAGACTAGAGCGAGAGTCCTCTGTAACAGAGTCGTCTCCTGCGTGGGGGTTTGCCTGCCTGCCTGCCTGCGAGGGTGTCTGCCTGCACGCACCCACCAGACCAGACCCACAAGCAATATTGTTGTGCTGCTGTGCCTTCGGCGGCCTCCACAGCAGCGACGACGACTTCGTCGCGCAGCAGCAGAAGCAGCCTTTTCGAGAGGAAGGACGCAGGCGAGAAAAGGGAGAGCAGGAACGCGGGAACACCAGCCATGGAGGCTCATGGTGGTCATGATGATGATGATGATGACGTTGAGTACGACGATTCGTTCATTCATTCAATCGCGGGACGAAGCAATCTCCGGCCTTACTCTTTCGTCTTCGTGCAAGCGAGCGGCCAACAACGGAGCTTGCTTGCCTGTTTCACTGTCTCTCTGTGTGTCTGTCTTCCTCTCAGTCTGTCAGCCAGCTTGATAGAGCCAAGCTGGGACATACATACAGACATAGAGAACACACACACAGAGAGACACATTGGGTCGGTAGAGAAACACCCAGAGAGAGAGAGAGAGAGAGAGAGGGAAAGACGGAGACGGGCAGAAAGAAAGACAGCCGCGCGCGAGAGCACACAGACAAGCAGACATCGAGAGATATACATATTATATATATATATATATATATATATATATATATATATATATATATATATTATATAGAGAGATAGAGAGGGAGAGAGAGGCGTAGCAGCGGCGGGGCGATAGAGGCCGCGCCGCCGCCAACAGCACGGCCGTCGCGGCTGCTGAGGCCATGGTTTAGAGGCGCATGCGCACTCGGAGTTCGTATGTTCGTTTGCTCGCTTAGTTGCTTGCCCGCTGCCTGTCTGTCAGGCACTACTCACTCCCTGGCCATATTCTCTACCGTCACTGCCATCAACCAACCAGGCAGCCAGCCAGCCAGCCATCCAGGCCCACAAACCAACGAACCAATTAACCATCACCACCACCGTTATCATCGTTGTCGTCGTCAGAGAAGAAGAAGATTGGAGTGGTTCTGGCGCTGTTTTTTTGTTGGTGGCGCTGATGGTGGTTGGTGTCGTGGAGATGATGCTGCAGCTAGCTGGTGATAGGCGGTAGTGGTGGTGGTGATGGTGGAGCAGAACTCGTAGTAATTTGAGGTTGGTGACTGGTGAACTCGACCTCTTCTTTCCTCTGTTTGTTGTGCTTCGTCTTTTCGTCTTCTTTCTTTCTTTCTTCTGTTCTGTTTCGTTTGCTCGCTCTGTTGTTACCTGATCTGATACTGCTTCGGCTGGTGATTCTGCGCCTGCTGCTGTTGCTACTGCTGCTTTGGCTGTTGTTCTCGAGCAGCGCGACTGTTGGTAGCTGGTTAATTTGTTATTAGGTAGATAGGTAGATATGCTGCCCTGGAGAAACACCAGAGGCCAGAGAGATGGAAAACTAGAACGAGCGAGAAGGGGAATCTACATTGAGAAAGAAGGAAGTTGAAAAACGATTCCGTGTGGGAGAGTAGGGAGAACACAGATCGATAGAGACACGCACTAGAGACTACTGAGAGTCAAAATAGAAAACAGAGTGAGAGACTGAGGCGGCAAGCGAAGGAGAAAGTGGAAAAAACGCCAACTCCTCTTTGGCTGCTGGCCTCACTGAACCTCTCCCCTTCGTGTCCTGTAGCGCCGAGAGGGAGCGACCGCGCTCGGAGGGGATGACCTACCATCAGCAGCAGCAGCTGCAGAAGTAGGCGCAACTCGGCAGCAAACATTGGACGACTACAGTTCGTATGGTGATGATGTTGACGACATGTACGACATTAACCACGGTGAACGCATATCCACCCAGTGTAGTGTAGTGTAGGGATGTCTCTACTGATCCTACCACACCACCACCACCACCTACCTAGCGAACCACCACTGTTCCCTTCTTACTCTGAGCAGAGCTCTCACGACTATTGCTATTACGACTGGTGTGCGGGAAGAGCCAGCATCAGCCTCGTCAGCTAGGAGGAAGGAGGCCCATCAGTACAGATACATGTATGAGCCCGATCAGCACGTCCTTTTCCTCCTAGCAGGTCAACGGATAGACAGATAGATAGATTGTGAATCCGATCACATTTGCCGTCTGTACGTCCGACTTTCTCGACCCGTAGAACTGCTATGGCTATGATCAGTAATACTACCCCTATACCCACTACTTCTACTACAATCGCCACCACCCTTTCTAGAGTAGCTCGATCTAGGAGTTTTCGGCCTAGTTCGCCCCCTGCAGCCGAGTCTGCCATTGCTGGCTGTTGCTTGTCTGCTATGTGTGCGCGGCTGGACCAGCCTCAAACCAGCTCGGTTCAGGTCGTGTCGTATTCTGTTGCTGCCTTTGCCCCCTTGAACGTTGCGGCTAGAATGTGCTGCTGACACAAATCGCTGCCACAGTGACCCCGCGAGGCGTCGAGTCTGCGCCTTGATGGCGAATTTTGCGCCCTACACCTGCACCTCTACCGGAGGAGAACAGATGGTCGAAGCGCTTGCATAGTAGTATGCTCCTCGGTGGGTGTAGTCGACCCTCGTAGTAGAGCAGTGTTAGGGACAGTTACAGTAGAACCACATCAGCCCATAGTAGCCTCTGAGAGAGAGAGAGAGAGAGAGAGAGAGAAGGACCAGGATACCATACTGTCCTACCTAATGATAACCAGCTTTCTAACTAACAAATACGTCCTTATGAAACAAACTAACGCATTGGTTTTTCGCTCACTCACTCGCTCTGGACATCAACGGCTCATCAACGGTCATACGGCTACACGGCTTGATACGTTGCTGCGGCTTCTTCTGCTGGATTCACCAATGCTGTTGAACGTGACGACGCTGTGCTGTCTCTACGATACAGTCCCGTATCACCGTATCACCCACCCTGCGTACATCAAGGGAACGAACAAGCTCTGATCTGCTCCTCCTGGATCATCTCATCGTCTATCTATCGTTGTCTGCATCTCGACCCAGTACTGCAGTTACAGTAGTAGGAAAATTTCAATTACTACTTCTGCTACTACTACTACGACTACTCGTGATGTTGTTACTTCATCCAGCCAGCACCAGCTGATTGAGACGATCTGTGTGACGTGTGTGTGTGTGGTGGCGTGTCGCTGTGTGTGTGGGGGGTGTTTTGCGTCTGCATCGTGATCCCAGTCTGCAGATCTGTGATGTGATGAGGATACGTACGTACAGGTCTCATAGAGGGCAGGCATTTATTCTTCGATCTTCGAGTGACTGTCCGGCTGGCTCTGCTGGCTGGCTGACTGCCTGATTCCGTGGAACGCTAACGGGGCAGTAACAGCAATAGCAGCAGCAGCAGCAGCTGTACACCGTGCACCGGGACAAACAAACCTTTATGATTACTAATCGCTTCTCTTACTTAACTACTAGTAAAAATACTAGTATAACCACTGCTACAGCTACCATTCCTGCCACAGCTGTTTGTCAGCTGGCGAAGCCTACACGCAGCGCTCGACATCGGCAAACCTGATTGAACACTACTTGAAAATCTCGCGCAGGACGCGAACGGTTGACGCCCGGGGGCGCGCGGCGACTCTGGACGCGGAACACTTCGCCCCAGACTGTCGTCGGCGCCGTCGTCGTCGTCGTCGTCGTCGAGACGCTGAGCCGACGTTGCTCTGAGGTGGTGTGGACAGAGCGAAGCACGACAAGGATAAGGAGACCCTAGTTGGAGGGGGGTGTAACGAGACTTGCTGAGGATACGGCTGCCATCTAGTATTGTTCGCTGACGACGTTGTTGATCTTGTTGTTGTCGTCGTCGTCGTCGCTGTCGTTAATGTCGTAGTGGTTGTTACATGCATTGCATTGTTTCTTGGCGTTGTCAGCATTGTTGTATCATCTGCTGCTGCTGCTGTCGTTGTTGTTGTTGTTATTCTGGTTGGCAAGAGTGGTGATCCCTGCAATGCGAGAGACCTTGCCAAAAGTGTTCGTATTTCTGTTGCGGCTCTGGTAAAGTGGTGAAGTGGTATAACGTGATGTGTTGATCAAAGTCCTACCTACTGCGGCTTATTGGGGCTCGACCTACAATATATCGGTGCCGTTCGCTTAGATTGAAGAACTCTCTGCGCTACAGAGGCATGCCATAGTGTACCGATGTTCGTTTCCTAATTGCCTTCTACCCTACTGGCGTGCCTTCTAATAATCGTCATCGCCCGATGTGCCAGCAAGAGAATGTGAATGCGTGTGAGCGTATGAGTGCGTTATCATCAACGACGAGGAAGCGACGCGCTCGCTCCTATGGGTTGGGTCTTTCGGAGCGAAGATCGCCTCATTCAACGAATCTTACGCGTACGTAGGACCTACAGCACACTAGCGTTTGTCCAATCATCTTAGGTGAAAAACGTATTATATGTATATATATATATATATATTTGTTTTATTTTTGTTCACTTTTCGGATCTGAAAGTCGTTGTGATGTGTGTGTAATGAAAAACCCCGTCTATATAAATTGGGCTTGAAACGCAGCCTAGGCATCTAATGTTTCGCTTGTAAAGCCTTGTGAGCTTCATATGTGCGCTATTTCGTTGAAATCGTGTAACATTAATACGGCGTTTGGCCAAACGTCGGCTGCGGAAACGCTGATTTTACAAAAAAAAAAGAAACTATACACGCCGAAGCCTAAATATTGTGCAAATATTAAAACAATGAGATCTTGTCTGTATATATATATATATATATATATATATAGAAAAGGGTAGTCGTGGCCGATTTGAGTTATAGAACGAAGCATAAGCTCAGTTATAGCAGCTCATGGTGAAAAATGTTGCAGCATTTTGGCGTTTCTCGAACGCCTTGTTTACTTTGCCTGTTTCTTGCTGTTGTTGTTGGTTGTTGTTATAATTATTGTTATTGTTGTTGTTGCTGCTTCTGCATTTGCTATTGTTATTTCTGTCAACTGTATTGTGGTTCATCTTGACGTTAGCCGTGCCTTTCCTACATACTTGCAGGTGCAATGAGTCATGCAAGCCTAGAAGAGCGCCGTTGCTGTTGTTTCTAAGCGACCAGCTGATCGGAGCTGATCGAAGCGTTGGAGCTATTGGCCGCTGCCGTGGTGACGACGACGACGTCAACAACAACAACAACAACAACAACAACAACAACAACAACAACGACGACGACGACGACAACAACAACATTGCATCCGATCGCCATGGAGGTGCGGTACATGCAGTACGCCCCGCCTCTTGAAGGTTCGTGTCTCATACTAGTACGTAGTGAATCCGCGCGCAATTTTTATTTTGACGCGCGCCCAGTGTGTGGCCAATGGCGCCACTGTTACGCACGAAAGGGGTAACAGTCGTTTACGTTCTGAGCGCAGGGGGGAAGGGGTGCTGCTGCCCAGACAACCGGGTAATAGGGAAGCAGAACGATCTCGACGACGATGGCGATGACGTCAACGTCATGGCCGGGAGAAGCAGAGACTGTCAGATCGGCTGGCTCTAGGTCGGCAGCCTTCAATGGCACCCCCGGGGGGTAGCTGCTGTCGTCGTCGTCGTCATCATCCTCGCTGCCTGCCTCCACACCGCCACCACTGAGATAAACAGATCCATTACAGCCAGGCCAGATCGGAAGACCGCCACCGCCGCCGCCTTCCCCCTTTCTCCCCACGCCGCCAAGTCGAGGGCATAGCAAGGTGACTGTCTCGGCGACTTATCGAGCTCGGTTTGGGTTCCCTCAGGAGTTATAGGCGAATCGGAAATGGTGAACACTGGTGAAACCCTCCCCCATCATGATGTCGATGAACTACTATCTATGTCTGATTACGATTGCGGCTGTGTGTACACAGTTTTCCTACGACTATGTATACGAATATCCTAGCCTAGCCATTACTACATCCACCTGCCACTGCAGGTAGCAGTAGCAATATCCTAGGTGCCGCACTAGGAGTAAAAGAGTGTGCCAGTCGTAATGGTGCTAGCGTGACAGTCGATCGGTTGGGGGATTGCAATGGAGGAAAAAACTATATGCGCCTCCGCCGTCGTCGCCGCCGCCAGCCAACCCCATCAGCTCATGAGAAAGCTGCTCGGAATAGCTAGACATTTGGTTCCCTCTCCCCATCGCACCCCCGATTCGTCAGCATCGAATATACGAGATGATAATGAAGGATCAGAGAGGAGAGATATGCGACCGCGGTCGCTCTCAGCCCGCCTCAAAAACCCCATGAGTGAACACAAACTTATTCGCTAAATGCATGGGCATATCATTGCATATTTGTACTGGTTTCTGTGTGTATCCTACGTGCGTTCTCCCGCTCTTTCCTCCCCCCTCTCTCTTGTACGTTCGAAAGATGTATTTGTTGTTTGTTTATTGGGTGTGTGTGCGGATGTTTTGCATCGTGGCTTCTCCTCGTCACCGAGCCATACGATCATTGGGCTGCTTTGTGGACTATGGATGAGGCATAGGCTTTCAGTCGAAGGCCGCTTGTTTTCGTTGCAAATACGTCTGCTGCTCGAGCTGTGCCCCCCCGTGCCGGTTTTAACCCTAGTAAGATCGGATGCCCAGACGACCCTGGTCTAGAATAGAAACAGAAAAAACAATAAACAACTTCTACGTATTTAGAAAGAAATTTGAACCTTTAATCGATATATATATATATATATATATATATATGCAAGTGCTATTGTTCAATACATATGTATACATGCTCGAGTATTATTGCTTGCAGCACACAATTTTCCTCCACTTGTGAAAGGTTACGATTGAGTGGTTACAGTGGACGACCTATATAATATATGAGTAAGTGCGTGGTTATGCAATGAACTACAGTTCTGGCAAACTCGATCAATAGATGTCAAATTTCCTGGCTAGCAGTTCTTTCTCTCTCTGTCTTTCTCAGTCTCTCTCGTTAACGTTGGGTGTGCGGTCGTTACACAAGTTGTTTTGAACCAATCATAGACGTAGCTGAAGGGTGGGCGTCTATCGAGGCTAATTCTGGCTATCGCGAGATGTCGCGTGCCGGATCGTATGTTGCTCATGGGCTGACCACGGGCCACTGGTCGTGTTCGGTTGTTGTAATCGAGGATTCATCCTGGCGGAGCTGGACGGAACACCGCAGTTCGGACGGGCCGGGGCGGGGGGGGGGGGGGGTTGGCCGGAGGTGCGTCGAGGTACACTTGCTCGTCTGGTCGTCATCGCTACATAATATTGTTAAATCGGGCGATTATTGCATAATATACCCCCTCGTTCTTCTCCCTTTTCGAACAACTCCGTCACACAGAACGCCCGAGGTACGGACTACCTCCAGGTACGGACCCCCATCATTATCGTCATCGTGGCTTACCTTACTTGCGGCCGATAGTTAGCTCAAGCTAAATTATTTGCTCTGTTTTATTGGAGTAACTTTAGCGCAGCCATTGGGCGCCAGCCTCTTCCACATTGCCTCACTATATCTCTGTTTTTTTTTCTGATCGTCGTGCTGCTTTTGTTGTTGCTATTGGCTTCGTCGTCGTCCACGTCGTTGTAGTCGTCCTTTAATCTCCGCTTAAGGATGGGCTTCTTTCTGCACATTAGTGGCTTTAGTGGGAGTTCAACACTATCGACATCGACGCGTCCTGTGTCTGCAACATGCACAGGAGTGTTCCGTAGCTGGCCGATGTTTATCTATCTTGTCCGTCGGTCACAAATACGCTTCTTCGCTACTATGTCCGATATCATCATGGCGCTGTGCGCACATACCATCCGCGGGTACTTTTTTTTTGCGGAGCCTGTACCTTTAGCCCAAACCGTTTAATCTGGTTTATAATAAATTGAGTTAATTTTGTAAAAGGTGGTCAAACAACGAGTGAGCAGAACTACACCAAAGCTACACCACACAAGTACCACACTACCGAACTATTATAGCTACATGAGTAAGATCTGTCATTGTCTGACCGAGTTTATTGGACGCAGCAACCTCTTAAGGTCCTCAACGAATTTTCAGCCGGTCGGCCATTGACGCTCCTTGCTTGTTTACCACCTTACCGTTTCTACATACTTCCCTGATATACTTACTTTGGAAACAAATGTATATATATATATATATATATATATATATATATATATATATATGAACTAGTGCTTCTTCCATAAGAACATAGGTCTTGCGTGCACGTCGCGACTAAATTACCGATAGACGCCTTCCGGGATAATAGCGTGCGATCTTTCCAAAATGAATGACAGACAAATAAGACGAATGATAGCTTCGGACGGCAAGCGCTACTACGTTCTGCAAATATGAAAGGCGTCGCGCCTCTTGTCGGCAGTTGATGTAGTAGTAAACTGCCCGTTCTTCTGAGCGTATGAGTACCGGCCTCAAATCTGAAAGACGCCAAATGTCTCGGCAAGCGCCAGTAGTTCCTCGTTTGCAACGGTATGCTGTTCACGTGTGTGACATCGTCAAGTTTTCGTGATATTTTCATGCTCGTATAGCCCTCCCTCACACCACAAACACTTTGCGTTCACCTGGCTACGTAGTCTCGGAAAGCCGTGGGGGTGTTGGTTACTAAAATCCATCCGCTTGGTCGAAGATGGCGGTTGAGCTATCGCCCAAGGTAACGGTTGATTGTTTAGTTCAGGACGGCGCTTACAAGAAAGGTAATACAAATTAATACCATAACCTTTATTTATTCTTAGCATCTTTAAATACACTTTTCAGCGTAGAGCCTTTGTAGTGCGGAACGAGCTGAGTGGAGTATAATCAAGTCAATCCGATAGCACCAATACAAGATGCCGTTCTTCTGGCTGCTTAGTATCCATTAGTGGCGGCTGGTTTTAAGTCCTGCGGTCACGCCAGCTCGGCATAATGCTAGATCCCAACTTCTTTCGTATGTTGTCGGCTATCAGGGTAGGTGCTGCCACCTGTGAGCCTTTTCCGTGTGCATCATGTGGTTAACCGATTGACCCCGATAGGCCACACCAATGAGTTGTCTTAGAATTCCAGCCAGTGACGAGACACGCAGGACTTAGTAGGACAAGAGCCCAACGCAGAGCACAAATAACTTCCACGCCAGAACCAGAAGGTTTTCATGATAGTGGCAAGCTGCGAGCTGACAGCATCACTATTCCCCCGGAGTTAAGTCTGGGGCGTTCTGGTCTCATGTACGTCGGGCACGAATTTACACCTCTCGATTGTAATCGGCAATAATAAGGTTAAAAACAGCAGCAACAACAACATCGCCTGTTGTTTCCTTATTGTTGTTGGCCGCCCCTCAGCTTGAGGGAATTCCATTTTTGTAACCATAATATAATGTCCAAGGAAGCTAGTTTTGCTAGACTTGCATGGTTCCTGCCTTTTCAAGTAGCGGTGAGACGAAACGTCTGCAGGCAGCGAAATGAGACAAATAGCACAAATGTGGTGAATAGAATACTACTTTTCCTCGTTGTCGCTGTCCTTAACGTGTAACGTTGCCGACGTGGGTCGTACGCGAGGGCCTGCGAGAAGGGTGACAGCAGGAGACGTTGCCATCTCTGTCTGTTTTCGTTGTTTGGGGTGCCGTGCTATACTAATATATATTCACGAATTCACCGTGTTTGTTTTGTCTCAGCTGTCTCATTCATTTCTCCGCGCGGCGTGGTCCTTACATTCTGTTTGTTTCCGGGTAAGACCATCCCGCAATTTCTATTCAGTTACGCAGTGCACACTCGAAGCTGCTTATTATGAAAAATGACGCCACCACAATGCTCCGAGCGACATGGGCCAATCTACCTGGCTCACCACAAATGTTGCTGCTTCTGCTATTGTTGCAGCAGCAGCAGCAACACCATCTGTATGTAGCACTCTCACTTAGCTCACCTGCGCGAGCAGTGCGAGCTGACTCAGTGTTGTTGCCGATGTTGTAGTTGGTGACGTTATGTGACAGTTTGACATGCGCCAAAGCACGTACGATTAATATTAATCATACTACGGCTACCAACCGCTAACTGCACTAGTACGGTTTGTCTCTTGCTGTTAGTAGTAGACAAACTAGTATATTCTATTAGCATGCTCGTTTGATTATATCTAACTGGTGGAAACACCGCATAAAAGGCTCAATTTCATGATATGCGTGGCGGCGCGCGCGAGGGGACCGGCAATGACGCAGGGGAACGGCACCGCAGTCGAAATTTTCAAGCAAGTAAAGCCAACAAGAGATCAGACATTACTACAGTTCCTGCTAGCACCATGAAAAATGACAGCCAACGTAAATCATCTTCTGCGACTACCCTGGTCTAAGGCTGCTGCACAAAAATATCCACAGATCTAATGTGCAAAGCAATTGTATTTTCTTCGAAGCTCCCGAATAGCTGACGTGACTGACGTGTTCTTAAGCGAGCCAAGTGAATCTTTTTGGGGTTTATGGGCATCATACCCTCCACCTAGCGCGATTGCAAGAGACAGAGCAATCGCACATGTCAATAGCGAATCAGTACAAGTGACATATGCGGCATTGTCGTTCTTTAGAGAAGCCATACATGAGCTAGTCCCGTCTACACAACGTAGAGGATCCTCCTGCATCGCTGAGTCTTAGTGGAGTTAGTAGTGTTTGGTGCTTAGCTTCGGCGACCCTGCGAATCAAAATGGGGACTATAGGTCATGCCGGCATTTAACAGACGACTTGACGCCATCGTCATTTTAAATTATCTTACTCGCCTCTTCTATGTGGTGCATCCGGCTGGGTCACTTTGCAGATAGACGCAACCCCGCGCAGGGTTTTGCCAAAGGTGCGGGAAGAGTAGCCGAAAAGAAAAAAGAACACCCGAAATGCGAGAACTGCAACGGTGCTTATGCCGCCAGAGCAGACACCCCCTGCCCTCTTATCGCCCAACATCGCGAGAAGACTAGAGCAATTGTGTAATCGCGAATGCATATTTCGCGAACAGACGCAGACCTATAGCCCTGTCGTTTCAATCAATGAGAAATTGAGAGAAATTGTCCTCCCTAGACCAACGAAGATTCATGCGACTAAATTAATCGAGCCCCAGATAGCAATGTATAGAGAACAACACCTAACAGATGGCTCACAAACGTCGATTTACGGACAAATACGAGCTCGGGGACCTTGGTCGTTGGTAGAGATTGTCGTTCGCGTCGCACCGTCATGGCGTAATCAATCTAGCATAAGCTAGCACACACAATAGCACGAACATTCATATGCGCTACTCAAGGTCGATGTCATCCTATGTATCTCAGACATCTAGCTTGTGGATACTACCGCCGCTTCCTTTGCCTAGGCATATGAAGTGTCTAGTCATGATGTCCCCCCTAAACTGTGTCTGATGTCTAGACTATGATCTCATCGCAGGCGACCCTAAGATGGTGCTAGATGCCATCTGACAGGTGGCCGAGTTTCAGAAAACCAGCTAGGTCTAACGCTAAATGTAGCCAAGTGTGAATATTTTTCTGCTAAGCTTTCTGGCAATGACAGAGAATGCTACATTTACCCATCTGCGATCTATTCTACTGGGCTGTAAATATTTGATGAACGCAGCGTCAAAATGTGCGAATTGCCCCTAAGCCGCGCGAGTGGTAGCGATGGCGCTAGAGACATACGAGACGTATCAGAAACTATGAACGACAACCGATCGGCTGTGACTCATTGGCGCATACAGCAATACTTTCCTCGTTACAAAGAGGAGTGCTCCGGACATCCCATTGGATTCGCGAATTGCCTACATACTCAGAATGGCGACTCTACTGACGCTATAATTTTAGTGGAAAAAAATAAATGACCTGTCCACTGGCATGCTCAAAGGCTTCCTAAACGAGAACTATTGCCAGCAATCAATCTGATTTTCTGACCTCAAATGGAGGACTTGCTACATCGAATTCACCGAGCAAGGTAGCCTAGTGTAAAAGTATTGTTCTCGGAAGATCGATAGTTCAAATCCTGAGCCGGCCTTGCCTTAAAATGTTTTTTTATGGTTTTCATGGCGTTCAATTTAGACAAAGTGTATGTCAAACTAGGGATTTCTCCGGTGTGTAAATGAAAGAGATGGTGCAGTACCATACTAACCTTGGAAAATGTCTTCCTATTTTCTGACAAAAAAATAATACCCATAATAATATTTAAAATAATAATATTCATCATCAGATTCTAAATAATATAATAATATTCTACAGATATAGATTGTTTGATTTGTATATAGCTGGCAGATTTTCGTAAACATAGTAAGCGTCCTTTCTACAGCGTAGCTCGATGATGCGAATGATCATAATGGCTTTGTTAATAAAAATAAGCATAATTACAACGACTATGCATACACATGGCTATGCATTCAACACATAACATTGTTAGCCTATTACAAAACGGCATAAACCACGCTTACCGCTCATTCAACCGCTCATAATCTAGGACGGGGACAAGGTAGCTTACGTATCAGACCGACGCGGAGGTCCCGCTAATGCACGGGCGGGAAGAAGGCGCGTATTCGCGTGCGAATCAAGTTCAATTTAGTGATCCTCTTTAAGCGATGGGTTGCCGCGTCAGACAAGTCAACGTAATGCGCATACATTTTTCTGAAACCGTCTTCTCGGGACGGCAAATGGATCTAAATTCAGTAATTTCTCATTGAGCCTAAAGTCTCCATAATTACATATTTTCAACATTTTTAACAATTAAGGGCATTTTGCAGAAAAAGCTAACGCCCGTGTCTGCAGTTTATATATATATATATATATATATATATATATATATATATTGTGATGATTTCTGAATAATTTACAATACGTTTGCACACTCGGCAGTGCTCGCCTTTTATATATAAATATAGCACATGTATACGTATATATACACATGTGCAGTCGGACCAGTGGCCACATTGGAACACCGCAATTGAGATCGCTGGATGGCTGTTAAGTCCTATATATATATATATAGATATATATATATATATATATATATATATATATATATATATATATATATATATATATATATATATATATATATATATATATATATATATATATTAACTCTGCTCTTTTCCAATCGTTCTTTGATCTTGTAGTGCTGAACGATGCGCCGTACTGTGCAGATTATACGGACGTATCCGGCAAGACTTTGCCCGGCTTTGAGTGTCCTTCAGTTGTGGGTGTTAGAGTAATCTGCTGCGGCCAAACGACCTCGCCGCACTGTTGCAAGGACTTCAGCGATCGTGCCCCGCCGGAGCATCTACGAAACATGTGAGTAGCAATTTAAGGCAGCATAGATGACATATATTGATTTGTATACACATTTATGCATGCGTATATATATATATATATAAAGGCGAGCACTGCCGAGTGTGCAAATGTATTGTAAATGATTAATTAACATTATCTATATGTATGTATGTATATATATAGATATATATATATATATATATATATATAGATATATATATATATATATATATATATATATATATATTTTTTTCCTTCTATTGCTGAGCAAGTAAGATATTTAAAGATATTCCTAACTCACTTCAGCTTGCGTCTGCTAGTGAGGTGACCGTGTGGCTACAACCACGCTGCCATGATTTCTCTGCACATAGCCTGTTACACTATATACAAATACCTGCCTTATGGAAACCCTTAATTCTTATATATGTCTACTCCTCTTATTATAGTGTTTTCTCTTTTCCAGTTTGAGTCTAGCTTTGTCCCACGTTGTATAAGTGTACAGTCTATACTAGTCATTGTCGTCCTATTTTGTTTAATAAACGTAAACTACTCCCCCTTTATTCGCAATAAATGCCCTTTCTATTCTGTTCTGAACTGGAAGTACGCTGGGTTTCTGATTAAGTGCAAAGTTCAGAGTGCAAATACCGTTCCGTAGGAGAGATTGGCTCGCAAATAAAAAGAGACGATTCTATTTGCAGAGGGTTGTAAGCCCATTACTTATGACCGAAATGCAGGTTTGAATGGCCGAGTGTTCCCTCACAGTAGCTGAACGCCATGCGATGCTATTTTCATATCGAATAGGGCTAGTACTACTTTATATAAAAGCACCTCCAGGCTCTTAAGTTTCGTTGACACGATCAGTGTTCTGAGATTGGCTGGAAAGGTTTCGTCTGAAAGGGGCCGTGTGATCAGCTCAAGTATGTGAATCTATTTACATACTTTAGCTCCTGCCCAGAAGGTCCGAGTGAGTCGCTCTTTGCTAGTTGCCTGTGCGTCTGAATGGTTTTGGTCTTTCGCGTAGTGATCTCGAGAGCGATTTCCTTCAACTAATCGGTCAGCGTGACTAACGCCCTGCTGCAGGTGACCCTGCTGCCGCTGCAGACTACTAGGTCATCCGTGTATATGATGATCCGGTTATATATATATATATATATATATATATATATATATATATAGTGTGTGTTGTTTAAACCACGCTTAGCTTGTGCTTTCAACTGGCTATGCCCGAGGCTTGTTCCCTAACGAAACGTGGTGTAGTTGTATCAAACGACCAAAAATTCAGAGAACGCATTGCGCAGGTGGTGCCGTCGGCATCCGCCATCTGCAATCTATCGATAAGGACATTCACTCTAAAGGGCGTTAGCTACTATTCGAAAATGCAGAATACGCTTATCGTATCAACGCGTTGCACAGTTCTGCTGTACGGGCGCCAAGTCAATGAGGTGATACAGCTGCTTTTGGAGAAAGTCGCCGTCCATATTCATACTGTTGTTGGTGCACGTCGTTGCTGGTGGTGATCGAAGTGCAACGTGAAAGAGCGTTATAAATGATCTGTCTTCTTGGCGAGTGGTTCGTCCGGCGAGTAGATACTTTGTTTTTTTTTTTTTAATAAAGCGCTATTGAATTGAATATATACATGCTTTTTCCAACCTGGCCGATTGTAGTCCATTCAGGCAGTCAGCTTGCCTAAAATGGAAACTATGAAAACCGATTTAAAAGGTGCCGGTCATATTTACGATTACCTAAATGCAAGACCGGGGAAATTGCTACTGAGCTACCTTGCACGATAAAAAACAAATATGTATAACCTTGACATTGCTGTACGTGTAAACCACGTCATTTATATGGCTGTATAGAGCCGTATTGACGATGATGATGATGATGACCCTGGGTGTTCGATGGTGCTCATAGACTTTCGATCTATTTGGGTCGACGTTTCATATGCTGGTAACGCCATTCTGATTGAACACGTTGTCTAAAAAGTAAAAGTAAAGTGTAAAGTTTAGTTGGCCATCTAAGAGCCTTGATCAATATGGCGTCATATATCTATAGCGAGGCATGCCCACGCACGTGTATTTGTATGCGCGTATACGCAATGAATGAAGTGATGAGATAAGATGACTGTTCTTCTGACTGGCGATACAGTTGCAGTATAGGAAGTAGTAGTTGTATGCCATTATCTAAGCCAATGGTATCTTAGCCATTGGTGGGGTAACTGCCATTTATGCGTACAATGTCTCTGTTCACCCCCTTCAACCTTAACTCTCCCATCTCCCCCAGCACAGCATGCTGATCCTTTCACTATCTTCATAGAAAGCAAGTGGGGACAGGGGAGCTATTGACGCTTCCACTGCAGCAGTATGATGACGTGATTAGCAATGATTACCATAGAGGTCCATACAACTAATAGCAAGTAAGCAATACAATAGTAATAGTAGTAGTAATAGCTCTTAGAATAGTTCACTATAACAGTTGTAGGAAGTCGTTTTGAGACGTTGTTCCGAGGTAGAAGTTACTTGAAGTCCGTGTGTTGATCGGTCGTCTGTTCGCTTGTGTTGGCCTGTAGTGGTCGTATGATTAGCGATAGGCCTATCGTAGAGCTAACGATACAACTAGTTTTCGTCTAGTACACTATGGTAGATTAGTCGAATAGTAGAGCAGTTAGAAGGCGTAATGGTAGTACATTTAGTCGGTAATGTATTTCCATTTAAAACGTGCTTTAATGCTGACGCAATTGCTGTTCACAACGCGTACGTAATAATAGTTGTTTTTGGCAAGCTAAAGTTATAAGCACGTGTGTGGATAAATGAGACAATATTCGATATCACGATGCACAGTGGTTGAACCACGAAAACGAATGCGTCTCCGAACAATCAATGTCTCTTCGAACTCCTCTTCCTCCTCACAGTAAGTACACACGTGTTAGCAGTACATAAGCCATAGTACATGTGATGTAGTAAATATTGTCCCGTAAGATTTTCAGTCGCTGCACGTACAGTTCGCAGTTGCTGTACTTAGAGTTGACACTGCGGCAGCGAAGTTTATTAGAGGAAGAGAGAGATGTCGTTTTCGGCTGCTACTCGCGCATTGCGGCAGTTCGGCATTCAAATATAGATAGCCGCCCAGCTGGGCGTCAACTGATAGGTGAGTCGCCTTGCTTAGCTAGCTTAGAAAACACAATTTTTTAAGAGTATTTTTAATTCGAGACTATACTATCCGTCTCCTACGAGCTTGGAATCGCCGCGAGGCATTCTTTTCACACCCCACAACAGGACCGAACATGTTGAGACATCTAGGGCTTCTCCCAATAATCGTTGTGGCAGCTTGCTCGCCGACTATCAGCCGGCTGGTATCGTCGTCGATTCCTAGTGAGCATCGCTCAAAGTGCCAACTAGCTGGGTCGCGTCACCTCCCCGAGACACTGAACCGATCCCAATAAATTGTAGCTGAAGGTTCCAACCTCATTGGCATCGAGCCGCTGCGTGCGTCTGTTCTGAGAGCGCCACCAGTTGTGATGACGTGACAACGTCGGTCTCGAGATGAGATCAATTCAAGACCAACTTACCGGCTTTGCAAAACCGAGTCAATCGCCGTCTTGGTATATATATATATATATATATATATATATATATGCGATGAATCGCGTATGTAAATGCCGTGTAGGCCTCGTGAGATACCTGTGCAATTAGACAGTCTGCGACAAAGTGTCAACGTGTGTTTAAAGTGTCAAGAAGGCGTGTATTTCCATAGCAGAATAATTTCGTAACACCACTTAATGCGCGCAGTCCAGGAAAAATGCAATGAAGGGACTAGGGGGCAGTGAAGCAGGGGGAACGCAAATGGTAGGCCCATCAGTGAATTCCGCACATAAAGCATGTAGCCAAGTTATTCCTCCATTTGTATGTGTATATATGTATATAAATGCGCGCCCATAAAATGTGAACGATAAATATTTAGGCTAACTACTTAGATCTAGGGTGCAGCACACCGGTTCTTGGTTTATTAAATACGTGTTGTTAAAATATATGCTTATATACAGGCGTACAAACATAGACATTTATTGCTAACAACATTCTGCTGTAGGGAATTTTTACGTCGGTAAAGCAATGGAAGAGCCGTTCTATGATGGAAACGATATCGCTGTGACGCAAGCGTGAATCCAAAACGTTGAAAGAGGACTCAATTAGTATCGTAGGCAGCAAAAGATAAATTAGTTAATTATAGAACAAGCAGGCAAAAATCTGACACATAACCTTTTACGAGCGGGAAATGTTAACGATTACCATTGATGTGATTCCTTTTGGTGCATGGCCCTATACACAAAAAAGGAAGAAAGTTCATATATATATATATATATATATATATATATATATATATATATATTTGGCTTTATACTCTCGTAGTTAGTTTCACTTGCAGTCCTTTGAAGTCTTGCAGCTTAACGTCGACCGGAACAAGTTGAAGAAAAATATAAATATAGCAAAGGCAATTAAATTTCGACAAGGGGGGAATTGGCTGGAATCGACGAACTTCGGTTGGATTTAAGAATAATAAATTGTATCACACTTCTCCTCTCTAGGAGTCATGTTTTCGTCTCGAGCTTTCAACGAACACGTGTCTGAATAGGAGAACAAAATGGTAGACATTGACCCGCTGTTTTACGAAACCCTTGCAATGACGTGTAGTTCGTGGAAGCGCTGAAATTATGAAAACAGACACCTGATCGCACGATTTGCCGTGCATGGCTTCCACATGACGATCTGTCTTCGAAGTTCCATGAAATCGCTTCGTGGTGCTTGCGCAAACTCTGTGGGTGACAGTGTGATTTATATCACCTACAACAATGCAATAGAACAGTTCTGTGGATTCGAGTTTTGGAACCGTGATGAATATACACAAATGCGAATGGGTGTTTCCCTCTACGCGCAATATGTTAACATAAGCTTTTACAGCTAAGTACAGATGCATGAATATGAGATATATTTCTCTCGCTGTCTCCGTATCCAGGTACCTGTGCTCCTCTTTTATGTTTTGTTTTTACTTGTAGCCGATGACTCGGGTGGTCTATTCTGGTGTTCAGCTGCATTGCCAAGTTTGAAATCGATGCCACTGCCTTCAAGCGTAGCCGCTTTGTCACCGCTACAAACGACCCTGTCTATCTAGTGTTGGTCGGTGGTTTGTTTTCACCGACCGTACCGTGCCTACACAGTCGTTCGGTTCAACTCGATGTTTTGACCCGCGCGTTTCGTCGTGTTATTTTCAGCGACCACGAAGCGTTGTTACTTCTAATCGGCGCGGTGGTGTCATGCGTCCTCTTCATCACAACAATCGTCGTTGCTTTATGCGTCATCTGCAAACGTCGCAGTCATACGCGACACAAGAGAGCACGCTCACACGGGTAAGTACGCTCTCTTAGCGTGTTTGTATCGACAATGGCTGGCGTCCGAAAGTAGACGCCAGCGGCTCTTTTGGCGGGGGGGGGTAGTTAGGCCATCGCATCTCACCCTGATCGAGGAATCGCCGTCAATGCCTATGACCATCCTGATACATTCTGATTGTTTGATTTATTTATTATTTGCTTGAAATGTATACCTAAATACACATGACGCTAAGAGCTGCAGTATATATATATATATATATATATATACCTACGCATTCATATCATCAATTAGGCCTCATTACCTATTGAATATTTGCCGTCCATTTGGGACAACATCTTCTTTGTGGTACCGACCTGGTCCTATCTAAGATTTGGTCCTATAGCTGGGGTCTCCGGGTCACTGGTCAAAATCTCAAAAAGTTATACAATCATTTACAATATGTTCAATTAATTCATTCCCTAACACACAAGCGCGATATTCTGCACCTTCCCCCTGCCTAATTGTACCTCGTCGTATCGTTGTGTGCAACATCCCTGCCCTGGCAGCTGTCAATTGCCTTCTTGCTCTTAAATGATCGGATACCCATTTTACCCCGCTTATTTCTCGTTTTACCTATATATATATATATATATATATATATATATAGGTCACACTCAGATATGGACTCCATTGCCAATTTCCATTTCCCGTACATGTCTTTTTAGCCTCGAATTCACAATTTTCTCCGACATCCTTGCTCTTGCCCATTGCTGACTATTGTAACCAATCTCTCTAGCTGCGAACTCTACTCTGCGACTTACCTCGTCTTTATCCTAAATGCCGTCATAACCATCTATCTGTTTAAACTATTGTTTTAATTGTGACATTCTTAATCATTATACTATACCTTAGCTTACTTTGTACTTTCAGTTGTATATATTCTGACATTCTTCCCTCAAAAAACACACTGGCGCAAATAAAACGGCAACCCATGATATATATATATATATATATATATATGAATGAATATGCTTATATATGCAAACGTCGATGTTAATCGCGGCATGCAAAGGGTTTCGCATAGGGTATGATTGTCTATAAAATCCTGGCGGAATTTATAGACAAAGCATACCATTCCTAAACGGGAGATCCAATGTGCGAAGCGCTTTGCATGCGGCGATCGACATCAACGTATGCATATAAAAACTAGTGGCACGCACAAGAGCCCCGCCACCCGACAACCTACGATCGCAGGTGGACAGCGCACTCTTGATAGCGCAGGGAAGGACGTTTAAAAAGCGCGACTTCGGGCAGTCTCATCAAAGGCCGCCGGTGCAAAGTTGCAGGCGCTACCAAGCGCTCTCATCGGAACTCAGCTAGACGATTATTTCCCTAGATCATCACGATCTGGGCGTTACAAGCGCAGGCGGTCGCCGGGCGAACTACATTGCCCTGAAAGATATACTGCCCGACCCTGACTGCCTCCGAGAAGGGTTAAGAGGTTGCCGTTATTAAACTCCTAGCACCTTCTATGGTCGCTCACGATCAGACACGGTGCTCTTGACAGAGGCGAGCATGTTCCGAAAATATGCGTTTGTAAAGGACCCCATGCAGTTTCGTGCCTTCGCGTTCGAAACGCTTGGCGGGGCCGGGGAAAACGACGAGGGGAATTCTTAGAAAGACTTCTCCTAGAAAGAATCTTTACCTCTTACGCCCTACTTTAAATAAAAAATCCTACTCTAAGTAAAAAGTATCGGCCTGCCTGTCGTCGTTGCCACGATTACTTTCAACTTATCAAGTCGTTCTGTTTCTGCATCTGTGACTTGTTCCTTCGTAATTCAGAGGCAATGTTATCAATCTGGAGGATTTGTCGGACGAAGAGTTGCACACCCGGCTCGAGCGTCCGCCAACCTACTCGCGGAGCACCGCGATGACTGTCGCCGCTGACATGTACTTCCCGGCTCCGCCCCCGCCGCCTCCAGGCCACCCAGCGCACCCAGTACATCATCCGGCACACCATTCTGGACATCCTGCACACCATCCTGGACATCCTGCACAACACCATCAGGTCATGGCGCACCCGACGATGATGCCAACGGCCGCCGCCCACCACGCGATAGGCGGAGGTGGCCATCCCGGCCAGGCGCATCTTCAGAGCCACGACGTGATTACGATCGAACCAGCGCCGTCCTATTCGGCAGCTGTTGCCCGGGATCTCGGCGAGCCGCCTCCACCACTACACCCGCATTCGGCCGGCTCTATAGCAACGACAGCAGGCCAGGTGGTCGGCTTCAGCGGTATCTACATGGAGCCGCCGCCGCCGTATCAAGAGTACCCGGAGCCGAACTCGCGTATTCTCGTCTGTCGCCACGGAGGCACGCTCGAGACACACAACACCGATCTCACCGTCAGATTCCAGTACTAGTACAGTACTTCCTCGGTAAGTTCGGTGTTTCACCAGGGGGTTAATCGTCGTTTATTCCGTATCTACTATCCTCTATATAGTATACATGTTGTGCTGTGATATATGTATATATATATATATATTATAAAAAAAAAGCGCATTGAGAATTATCGCCGTGTGGCTCAGTGCTCTATTGCCTGCACAATTTTAGAAAGGATTATAGATATCGAGTGAATTCCTTCTTGGACTCTCCCTCGGCGCATACTGCGCTACAGTCTGTTGTCGATGGCATCTGCCGCCTGTGCATTGATAATGAGATGTAGCTACCCGTTTCAGAATGCCTCGTTTTAAAACATGGTTGGCTTCTTCGATCTGGGGTATCAGCTTAACGGGACAATATTGCTCACCGCTAATGCTGCACGGGATCTCGGTGTATTAATGTCAACGGATCTTACATTTTGTGCACATTTTATATTGTTCACCTGTCTGAAGTTCATACTTGTGCAAGCCCATAGGCATGATTGAAGGTGTTCAGAGAAGATTTCTAAAAAAGCTCCGTAGAAGATGTGATATCGACCCGAATGCTGTAATCCTTCCGTTGCTCTTGAGTTTACTGAAGACCAACGACACGCGAGCACTATCGCAACATGCAAGTGCCGAGCTTATCCACCGTTTTTTCGACTTGACAATGAACAATCGCAGAAGTCAAATAATGTTTTAACCAAAATGTATTGGAAGACTTAAAACAATCAATAATATTCTCTGTCTGGCGTGCAGCCAGAGAATCGCACAACAAGGCGGCTTGCCTCTACTCACGGATCTGACTCCATACCATATCGATTCCCATACAGAGAGAGAGAGAGAGTAGTTTTTGTCGTTACGGTCAAATATGCTATGTGATCACACCTATTTTTAAGGTGTATTCCGGCATCTCAGCAAGGGGGGAATTAACTTGACGAACGTGCCAATAATCGGTACATTGCAGATTGTATCTGCGTAATGAATTTGTCTATTTTTAGAGTTCAGTCGATACAAAAGTATACGGAGCAGACGCCTCTGGCAGGCCACTGCACAGTTGGGCAGACCTGACCGTCTCTATCCGTATGAGGAAATACGGACGGAATACAACGGAGACAGCACCCGATGCAGCAGCAGCAGCAACAACAACATTCTTCGCTAGACTCGGCTAGAATACGACACACACAACTTTCACGTAGTGTTAGTTTGTGACCACAGTACAGTCGCTTAGGTCGCTGGTCGCTCGCTCGCTGGCTGGCCACCCGATTAGCACCCACAGCTCAATGGCGCAGTATCTATTGGCCGGCCGGCGGCCTTCTGTGCCTTGCGTGCGGCTTTGCCTCCTCGTTCTTCTTTTCCTTCTGGTTTTTTTCTTCCAATTTCTCCTCATCTAGTGTTACAAGTACAGCCCACGCAGTGGCCAGGCCAGCTGGTCCGTGTGGTGAGTGCGGCGGCCACGGCGGCCACGGCGGCGGCGGTGGCGTCCGTGAGGGGCGTGAGGGCGTTCATGATAAGCCACCGAGAGCTGCTGTAACTTCGAGCTCGATAATACCTATTCAGTGGGTCATCAGCTCGGAAGTCGAGGTCACCTCATAGGCACCAAGTGAAGTCAAAAGCAGAGATGACCAGAATGGCGACGAGGACGACAACATCGAGGTTATTGGAAAAAGGGATTTAGATTCGTCCACTGTCGTCGTCGCCGTCGTCGTCGTCGTCGTCTGCTCGACCCGTCCCCTGCTGCTCCCGTCCCCTGCTGCTCCCGTCCCGTCCTCTGCTGCTCCCGTTCCCGGATGACGCTGTTTGAATCTGCACTGCCGAAAGTTGGGGCCACGTCACTCCCGTCGTTGTTGCTGCCTTCCCTGTTTCTGATGCAGCTGCCCTCGGCGAACATGCGCCGTTGAGGTGTCGTCGTCAGTGACCTTTGGTCCGTCTGCGGTCGCCGACTAGTCTCTCTCCTCCCTTTGCTCTTCATTCCCGGCCTTCAACCGCCTCCAACAACAACGAGAACCCAGCAACAACAAAAATGACGACGACGACGACGACAACAACAACAGTAGTAGTACCAATAGCAAAGCCAAGCCTGTATTCGTTAGCCGATCACGGAAGAATAGAGCAAATGTTGTTTACGCACTGCTTGACGTCAGAGCAAGTAAGGGCGTAAGCCATCGATCAACACAAAAAAGAACGACAGCAGAGGGTGAATGTAGACTTGAGAAAAAAAGATAGAAAAAATGAAATGTCGACACGACCAAAAACTATAGGACTCGCGCGTACGAACTGCAACTCCGTCTTTGCGGACAATGTAAAGCTGGGATTTCAACACGACGACGACCTTCGTCCGAGTATGAAGCTACTGGAAACTGCAGTTAGCATTACACTTACACGTCTGCTTAAGCCTGCAATTGGCATATTGCTGCGTGTTCTCCAACCTCCATTACCGCACGCATCTATAACCTCAATCCTTACAAACTGCTATAGCGTATTTAATTACCGCTAGAAGCTAATATTTGACAACAACAACAACAATAACAACGACGACGAGGTATAACGAAAACGTGCGCAAAATAACGCTTGCTTTGAGGCCACGATCGATACAGCCGCTGTGAGCCAACGAGAAAGGGCGAAATGGAACGGGCCCGTTAAGCTTGCTCAAGCCTTGGCACAGTTCGTGCCGGGAACATGGTGTCGCGGATGGACCTTGAGACTCCGGATTTTCAGCTGAATGGGCTCCTGAATGAAATATATATATATATATATATATATATATATATATATATAGTAAGGGAGAAAAGCGAGCAAGGAAGAATGAAAAGAGAGGCGGCTGGTGCAGCTGCAGGGAGGTTAGCGAGCTCCTTACTTCTCCTGAACTCATACAGTGAGCTAGCTACACAATGACACGCAGAACCACATGGCGGGCACGGCCCGGTTGGGCCGCGATCACAGCTTCAATGGTGATCTGTTCTAAAAAAACTTTTCGGGCTAACTCTCAGCCAAGATTTAACGCGCACGGGACTGGATTGCCACATTGCTTCAAAGACGAACTGCCATAAAAACAAAAAATTGCAACGGTGGGGCTCAAACCTGCGCACCTATGTGTCTCCTCCGGTCGCGAGACGCAGGCGAATGCACCCTCCACGCCACCGGGCTCGACATCTATTTTTGGTGATCTGTTCGTGGCGTTCCATCCTCGATTAATTCATCCGATCGTCTTCCATTTAGGTTCACCTCTAGGCACAGAGCTGTGAGTCCACAAATTCTGTCCTACCAAAAATCATGTACAAACAAAGTATAGTAGCATTTGTGTAGCTACACACGTGTTGACTCTTCGAGTTTAGCGTTGACGTTCCAAAACTGTGTCGTGACGTTTATATATATATATATATATATATATAAAAGCCTCGCAGAAACAATGATGAATGCGATCGGTTTATGTGTGATGCTTAATCGCCGAACCACTATGCTTCTTTAAGGGCATTGCATGGTAACCGTGCGTACAACCGCAATGTGAGACAACTAGTGTACTTCCCGCTGTCAGCTTTCAGAGTCTAATTACGTTACGGAAACCTACTATGATGTGTGTTTTTGATACACGGTTATTCTGCGAGGATTGTGTGTTTAAAAAATAAACTAAAAACTGTGTGTGTGTCCCAAAAATGAAGTGAGTTTATAAAGAAAATTCGGTAGATTCTTATAGTAGCATGGATGCAACGTGTATTACTAGCTATAACAGTCGCTTTGCGCAATTAACGCTTGTACTGCGACTCGTGAATGGATAAAATCGAACCGGACATCTGTTTTATTAGCACTACGATACCTCGATGCTAAGTCGTCATTATTTGCCGGGGTGTTTAGCGCCTACCCGTAAACACTGAGTGGTCATCTGCGGGTTATTTTCGCTGATATCATCTCTAATGCTACCTGCACGACCCCACCACTCACTTCTTATAGCTTTGGCGGAGAGAGACCAGGACTCGAAGAGCTCAGGGCAGTGCACCGCGCCTTAATTTTTTTGTGGATTTTCATTACGCTTCTCAGCTGTAAGAGGGTCCGCTGTATTTCATTGCAAACCACTGAGTGATGTGCCTGTGATCGGAGCCCTCTACCTGTGCTGGCGGTAGCAAGCATTAGTGGCGCGCGAAGAACTTCCACGTTCATATCGGCAATATCGCCGATTGCATTGCGAGTCCACCACCGCTCGGATATCGCTCTACTAGGAAGCTCGTCTCCGCCGGAATGCACATAGTTAAAGACATATACTTCACATACTCCAGTTGGACTGCTTAGGTGAACCCGACTCGTGCAAGCAGCCGGCCGTGACCTTTGCCTAAGTGTCTAACATGGGCTTACAACAGCTTCGTATAATTCGCCAATATATATATATATATATATATATATAAAGTCTATGTCGTTCTGAAATAAGTGTAATAAAAAACGGCAGTCGGATCCGGTTGACTGCCCCTTCTATGGGCATAAAACGTTAATGGTGCTATTGCAGAGGCCAGCGCTCTCCACAGACTAGCTTTGCACTGAGGGCAATAGTACAGTTGTTACCTAGTAGCGACTTCACACTTGTACAAAGTTGTGATAGACTGTTCTTCTAAACGGGCCATCGGACGGAGATTGACTGACGGAAGGGATTCATTAAGGAACCGAGTTCGAATAGTGTCTATTATGTGTGTGTTTTTTTAGGCAGAGCCTCAAGCAGATGACATCCGCATTGCGTATGCATAAAAAAAGTGATAATAAACAGACTCAGTTAGAGCGTGACGGCATGCTCTAGGGGGTCTACCTCACTAGTCAGGGTTATCATCTGCCGGCTGTGTCGCCGGCTTAATTCTTGTTTCCGAATTCGACTTTCCCTGAGTGGCGCTGCTCCTTGAGAAGAGATGCTGAGCCATATGTTGGACCTCTAACCCTAGATGTCTCAACATGTCCGCGCAAGCTGTTGCTCTCAGCGTCCTTGATCTAAAACATGGGTGACATGTAAATTTTCGGCGCACATGTTAAGCAAACTTAGTCTATGTTTTTAGCTATCCACGAGTAGACGGAACATGATTCACGCGGTGGTAGTTGACGTCTTTATACGGGCTTTATAGTCAACGGCTCAGCCCTCGGCACGCTCACACTCCGCCACATCCGTGTCGGTGCGTATCGTCATTTGTGGGTATCTGTGTGAGTGGCTGCTGTGTTTATTGTTCTTTGTACACTGACTCATGACTGGCTGCCGACTAGTTTTTAATGTTCATTCAGCCTATGCTGGGTGCTGGTCGAGCCAACATCACGCACAGTCGTCACAGTGCACAGCCATACGAAGTTGACGTACCGTCGGGATTTCGTACCGGTTTTGAGTGCTCTGTTGCCTTTTCGGCGGCCGCTGCCGCCACCTCTGCCAATGGACTCGTGGCAGTATGTGACCAATTAAGGTAGGGCGTGATGCAAAGTATGTTAGCACGCATCGTGGCATTGACGCAGAACGCCGATGACCACGAGGACGACGATGATATTAAAACAATACCTTTCAGGCTGACCCCCAGCCAAGATTTAACGTCCACGGAATTGCTTTTCGCATTGCCTCATAGACGGACATGCCCCATAAATACAAATTGTAACGGTGCGGCTCGAACCCGCGCACCTATATGTCTCCTACGGTCGCGAGGCGCAGGCGAATGCACCACGCCACCGGGCTCGACAACGACGGTGTTAATGCTGAAGATTGCTGGCAATTAAAAACGATCACCTTACGATGGTAATCATGACGAGGGCACTTCGTACAACTTGCTGTACCGATTCTGCGATCGGCACGCTAGGCGTGTTACCCGTGTCGGAGTAGGCCCGGTCACTGACCTATCGACCGTAGTGGAAGTAACAAACGACGATGGCGGGTGCTTGATCGTGCATTGCAGCGCGGTCGATTTGCATGCTGATTTCGATGATGGTGTTTATAGCCCCCGACAGTATAGGGTGGTGGGGGTGGGGGAGGGTGAAGGGATAGTGTCCTTCACCGACGTTCTCATTCGTTGTTGTCGTCGTCGTCGTTGTCGTTCAGGGCAAGGGCAGCGATAGCAGCGACCACCACCACGATGACGCCGAAACCAGAGCCCAGGGCAAATTTTGCCTGATCTGAGACGACGGTTAGGCCTGCTTTCAGTCTACGCAGCCTCATCTCTGTGCGGACTCGCCTCTATGCAAACTCATCTCTGTGCAGACTCATCTCTGTGCACACTCATCTCTGTGCACACTCATCTCTGTGCACACTCATCTCTATGCAGACTCATCTCATCTGTCTGCCTGTCTGCTAGCCCGCCTGCCAATTTGTCTGTCTGTGTCCATGTCTGGCTGACAATTTAGCGATTCAGCGTTGGATGTCGTGACAACATCAGCGATGACTCGTATTTGCACTCGTAGGAGGAGGCCAGTGTCAGCTTACGATGGTGATTTGTTACGGTATGAGGCAGAAGTCGCTAGTGGGGCTATTGGGGGCAAGGGTCGCGGAGGGGGGGGGGGAGGTAGCAGCACGCGTATCGTGCGACACCACTGTACGTATCGCGATGGATGATTGAAGATGACGACGCTATGGAAACTAGGCTAGGCTGGGGTCGGGGAGGCGACGATAACAAATTCCTTCGTTACCCCACGAAACCGAATATCTCTCCCCCTTCCTCTCTACCCTCTTTCCCTCCTCGCTCTCTCTCTCCATCCCCTTCACTCTGCCGCTTTCTCTCTCTCTCTCTCTTTTTTACTGGTTCTAGCTTTCGCTTGCTCCCTAACCCCCCGGAATTGCAATCACTTAGAACTGGGCCACCAGAAACCCTCACCGCTGTCGCCTATTTTAACGAGTGCAATGCTTTGCGTGGGCGGCTGAATGTACCAATCACTCTTGATATAGATAAACAAACAGACGTATAAACGAGTGTGTTTGTAAATATATATGTATGTGTGTGTGTGTGTGTAGATCAAACATGCTCAATGTCGCAAGTAAACCTTTCTGATCGCGTCTAACCTTTGATCGGGTGGGGTATCGTTTCGTGGAATTTTGCCACGGCCATCTAAGTACATATGATTATGTGGATGATACGGCCTCTTCGTAGTGCAATAGCGCTACAACGATGATGTTGTTTAGACTAGCTTTGACGCCAGGTCAGGTATTTCCGGCGACATGAGGATCGAATAGAAAACGCCTTTATTTACCGAGTAAGAAGTGGCGAAAGGATGGACTGGAAGGCAGTGAAGCTCACGAAGCCGTCTGGTTGTGTGAAAATCTAGGTACATGTCAGGCAGACATATTATTGATTATTTTAGGTTCTGCGATACATTTTGGTAAAAGCACTATCTGGCTTCTACAATTGTTCATTGTCACACCGACGGGGAAGTGGTCAATAAGATCATTTGACAGCGACGGAAGGTTTGCAGCATTCGGCTCGATATCATAATTTCTACAGAGTCTTTTTCTGAATGAATCTTCTCTGGACGCCTTCAATCATGGCTATGTGTTTGCACAAGTAAAGAGCGCTAGACGGGTGAGCAATACAAAAGTCTAGATAACACAATTGTTTTTCATAGGCGAATATACACATTTGGGCTCTTGATGATCAAATAAAATCGTTTTTATACGTTTAATAAGGATTCCAAGTTAATACATATATATATATATATATTCTTATAGTCGTTGGAACATTTTGTCTGTTGCAGGTACAAATTTCGTGAGCGTATGTAATAGAGGAATTTTCACCGAAGCACTGACGCCGCGTCAGGATCATGGAGTAGATCAGTAACTCAGCAATCACTCCGGGGGGGGGGGGGGGGGCGTACCTATCCAGTGAAGTCGAGAGAGAGAGAGAGTCGTTGCAAATGCAAACGCGGTCGGACCATAGCGATGAACGGGCTCGCCTTGCAGCTGCTCGTTCACCATTCATTCAAATGCCAACAAAATTTTCAAACGCTAGCCGACGAATTGCCGACGAAACGAATGCGAATAGTCAACCTAGTCCAGATACTCCGAACGGCGGCGACAGCGGCAAGTCGAGCTCGACAATGCGGACCACCACCACACGTCATGCCCGACCTGGCGGCAACATTTGAAGTTGGGCCGGGACGGGCCCGACCGAAGTGCGAATCACCTCACCTCATCGGTGACGAATAAATTAGTGCAGCGCACCCCCCTCTGTATGTGTTTGTGCGCACAAACAAGGCTAGCTGCACAAGAGCGAGGCGGCGGCAGGTCGCAGCCGCAGTGCTGGTGCTGGGGGTGCTGCCGGTGCCGCCGAAAGAAGGTCCGCCGCGTTTAGCTCGAAGGGTCGAAGGCGCATGAAGTAACGAAGTCGCGAGGGACTCGGAATTTCTCTCGATCGAGCGATTTCGACTCCGAACTCTACACTTTCATGGCTCGAATAAAAAGTCGTTCGACTCTCGTCGACTGCCAAAACGGCCAAGATCGCTTGGCCAAGATCTCGGCGAAATCAGTGGAGGAGAGAGGTTAGCGTGCTGGTCGCACGATGTGCATGCTTGCGAGCATGGATGTGCGTGCGTGCGTGCGTGTGTGTGTGTGTGAGAGGGAATGTGTACAGAACGCGTATATATATATATATATATATATATATATATATATATAAGGTCTTAGTGTTGCTGTTGTGCTCAGTGATACTCGGTAATCACTACTACTTTTAGGGACAAGAAGAAGAAGAAAAAGACGAAGAAAAAAATGAAGCTGGGTGGTGCGCGTTAGGGCAAAACGGGGGTGACTAGCTAGCGGCGCATGTAGTTCGCGCAAGTGACGAAAAATGACGACGAATAACGCTATGTCGAACCGCAGCAGCAGCAGCACCACCACCATTACCATTGCCACTACTCCGCATGCGAATTGCCAAACGCAAACGTATCACACCTGCGGCCGGGGGCCCTCCTCATATGGACGGCTTGGTCGCTTGTCTAGCCTGGTCGGTCGGTCGGTTGCCTGCCCTTCTGCCCTTCTGCCTGCCTGCCTGTCTAGGCCTAGCCGAACCCCCGAACTCGGCTGGTCGGCTGGCACCCCCTGTCTCTGGAAACATGTTTCGGAGAACTAGCGGTCGAAGCACGTCGCAACGATAATGGCCGACGAATGGCGAACCACGAACAACTCAAACTCTGCTCACAGCACGAGCATTCATCAGCAGACCGAGCTTCGTTGACCTTCCGCCTCATCTGTCCCCGCCGTGTCATCATCGAGCACCGTACCCCGTCATCACCGCCCGGTGAATGACCAAGGAGTTTGACGGGCGGCCCCGGCAGCGGCGGAAGCGCCACCACCGCCGTGTGAGGTTCGGCTATGGTCGAGGTATTCGCGGAAGAGGAGGAAAAGTAAACGCGTGAAATGCAAAGAAGTGATGAAGCCGATGGCGACTGCTAACGCTATACGCCGACGGATGACACATTGATGGCGGAAAACATCACTACAAGCTTTGTGTACAACATCAAGCGTTGTCTGCTGTGCCATTGGCTATCGAGGGGCGGCTGCGACAAAGATGAAGGCGACGACGACGACAACAACAACAACAACAACAACAACAACGACAACAACAACATCACATCAACAGCAAGAACAACAACGACGGTCAACATTATGACCGCTAATTGCAGGTCGTTCTCGGTCGACGTGTGATACACAGCGTGCGCACGGTGGTGGCACCGTTATGGGGGCGCTCGAATCCAAAGCGAAGAGAGAGACGGCTGGTTGATCGGCCACTGACGACACCGAGCTGCAGCCAGGAGGCCGCTCGGAGATCAGGCGGACGGACGTGTAAATGTGTAAATAAAAACAACAAAGAGGAACTGGTTAACCTTCAAACGGGGATGTGTGCTTATTTGTTTGCATGCGTTTATTTACGCTCGCGTTGCATCTGTAAGGCGGGCATTCACTAACTATATATTAATATGAGTTAATCATGTAAGAATTAAGAGTGGTGAATGATACCATATATATGTATACATATATATATATATATATATATATATATATATATATATATATTATATGGTATCATTCACCACTCTTAATTATTACATGACTATCTCACATTCATATAAGCACGTTGTGTTTGCAGGAACGGCCACTAATACTAGGAATTAGATCATTCTTGTTATTGTAATATTAGCATTGCTTAATTTCTTTAATTATGCATTAAACTAGTATTTGCCAATTAATTTATATTAATAGGTAATATAAGATATTAACAATCCTGGAAATATTAGATGTACAATTACAATATTGCCTATTTCAATAAGGTATCTGTGTATCTGTTAGCTGCAACAGATTCATTGAAACAATATTGTCTAACTCCTATCCGAGTCTGCAAAACATTTTGCTGTGCGAGAGCTGCCATGTAACTCGGGTCTAGACAACGATTATTAATATTGTTCGAATAGAGCTCTTAGAGCCTTTACTGTTCTTCGCACAATCATCCACCTCGCACCATCTTGCATAATTTATTTTACTACACACGATTCGCACCAAGCATTGACTCTAATTGTGCAGTGATAATAGAATGGCTGCATTTCCTTACGTTGTTGCTTTTTCCTGTATTGTGTGAGGCATCTACTTGTTTCTCCTTCTTGTTCGGGTTCTATTTAAATGTCTTAGAATGGTAGGTGCAACCAAAGGTTTGTGGTATCACAGGCATACATCGAGACGGGGCGGCTTAAACTCATGACGGCCATGAGAACTTCCGATTAGGGAGCGCAATTTGCACAATTTAGGGGCACGTACGTGAAAATTATGTTTTTCTTGCTGCATAGGTTTACATCTACTTTGCCAAGATTCAATAAAAAAGTAATTGTCGGTTTACATTAACCGAGGTACTGTTATAGGCTAAGAAAAGTAATACGATAATATAATGCCAAAGAATCCAGAAGTTGTTCAAGATTAAGAAATGTAGATGCGTTGTAAAACTAAACCATTGTCGCCCTTAAATAAGTAAACAGGAGTATTTATAGCAAGACGCCATATATATATATATATATATATATATATATATATATATATATATATATATATAAAGTTGTTCAATAAGTGCGTAGCGTTAATTAAAACAAAAACAATAATTACAACAATAAATTAATAAATATTTGTATTCTCCGTTACTGTTCATGAACTCCTCCCACTTTTCGACCAATATGTTGATTCCGTTCCGCTAGAAATAACCCGGTCTGGTCTCAAAAAGTTGCTGAGCTAGTTTTTTTGAGGTTTCCCTCATATGATTTGTCATAGAGCGGAAAATATGTTAGTCTGTTGGGGCAAGGTCCGAAGAATTCAGTGGTTGCTGAAGACCCTCTCATTCGAGCTTCTGGAGTGCGGTTTTGACTACTTACGCGATATGGAGTCTGGCGCTGTCGTGAAGCAATATCGTTTGGCCTTATCGATCGAACCTTTTCAGTCGAATAGCCGAATTTCTGCGGTGCAGTTGGGCAATGTAGAGCTCCTTGTTGACCGTAGCGTCATTTCTAAGCGTTTCCCAATGCACCGTATCTTCACGCGTGTTGCTCGTTTTTTTTGTTAAGCTCGAGAGACATTTAAGCTCCGAGTTTTTGAGTAAAGCCAATTGACTGAAGGTGGTTCAAGATTGTCATCGCACTGCAGTCCAAGTTATCGGCCAATTCGCGAGTTTTTTTGGCAATCGTCCTCTTTCAAAAGCGCTTTCAGACGTTCTTCGTCGAATTCAGAAGGTATTCCGCTACGAGGCATATCGTCCAGATTAAAGTCGTCTTTTTGGGCTTCGCAAATAATTTTTGTGCAGTGACTCACCTAAGACATCGTTTCCGTACACTTTGCAAATGTCCGAAGTGAGTTTGACAGTCTTTTTACCTTCTCGATGAAAAGCGAAGAAAAGTCGAAAATGCCGATTTTTGCCTCCTGTGTATTCCATTCCTAAGCCTAAAAAATGATAAAAAACTATTATTCAGAAAAAGAGAAAAAACATCGTTTTGTAGAGCAGGAACATCTCAAACACATATAAACATTATGTCAAACAACAACATTAATTGTTGTGAAATAAAAGAAACATAAAACGCTACGAACTTATTACACGGCCTAATATATTGCGCAGCGTCGATTGTTTTCTACTATAAAGTTAGCATTTTCTTGCTTTTTGGCGCTCGAATTTGGTTAGGTTTCGCAGATGACTACCCTTATCAGAAAAGCCTTCTCATGCTTAAATGGCGTGGATATGAAGGTACTTGTCAGAGTGGCATCGGCGTGGCAGTGTAATGAAGATGGCTTGCTGTTCTACTGACGTGAGCATGATAATAGCTCGATTTCGGCACAACAAACAACGAGAATACGCCAATGACCGGTTCTCTGTGTAACTTAGCAGCAAACTTTTAAATTATAGTTTGTTAAAAATACAATAGCTCCCAATACCCTTTTCAAGCCCGCAATTAACGGAGACGGCAACGTTTCTAAATCTGATAATACATTTAGCTGTATGTGTAGCTGTTTAAGTGTATACTAAACCAAATTGTTCATTATAGAAGTCGGATGCTGCCAACTCGTTTTTTATGTATAACACAACGAGAAAAACGTTGTGGTAGTAGAAGACTAGTTAAATATAACCAATTACGCTGGAGGAATTTGCCGACGAAAATTTCAAAGCGTGGCTCGACCTAAAGAAGCGTAAACCGTTGCAGCCGTTTGCTGGCGGACTATAAACTTACCAGTGAGTGCATAATTACGTGAGACTCCTTTCGTGTTGTTATCGTCTACCACTAGCTGGGCTTTATCAAAACTAAGACTCAACTGAGAGTTATTAAATGGACATTTTACAATGAATTTGATGGCGGCACCCAAACTACACGTGGGATAGATAACTTGATTACCACGATCGAGCTGCACACTTAAGAATGTTAAGAGAGAATGCCCCCAAAAATATAGCCGTTTGCGTTGTAACGCTTTGACAGAGCAGACAAATTAAAGGAGCAATTTAATAAGCGCATATCTTGTGCTTACTTAGAAATCAGAAAATGTGGTTAAATATTTCATATTTTCGGCATACACGCGTGTGTCTCGTCATTTCATAAACTATGAGTTACATTTTTGATTGTATGTTTTCTTTCTAAAAACGGAGCAATTGGTGTGGCCCTTGACTACTTTCAAGTGTTTTCATTACCATTAGAAGGCGTGTTGTAATACGACAGCTCGAAGCTGCTTGTGTCAGACCTTATTAGATTTGTTGAACTACAAAAGGCCGAGCGGTACATTTATATATATTTATATATATATATATATTTAGTGCAGACTGAATAGTGCCATAGTGGTCAATCCTCCGCGTACGTGGTTGTGTGGAGGTGCTACATGCGTTTCTGGAGAAAATGTTCTATACACAATATATGTTGCAACTACTGCGTAGAGGCAATAATATTTTCTGTCTAGCAGTGGAAGTAAAATATAAATATGCATACTGTCATAAACGTCATGATAGCCAGACAACAGGCAATGCTTGTTTGTTCCCTTTTTTGGGGGACTGTTTTAGAACTGCATATGTACGTTAAAACGATTGGTAAAGTCGGGTAAGTTTCACAAGGTCGCTGGCCGTTGGTTGTGCTTTTTTCTAATCTGAATTACGTGTGGTTGCATTTGGTCCATACATTTGATGAGTGGGTCGTAAGACAGATTCCAAGCTCCAGTACAAGGTCGAGCTCCCGAAATCGTCAGATGCCATTTCGAACAATAACAGAGTACCTAAGTAGTGAGTAAACCCTAAAATTATGGAGCTATTAAAAAGCTGATAATGAGACTTCCGTGCTGCACCACTAACTATAAAGCCATAAAGATGAATCAAACACCGAGACAAACAGTCACACTCGACATAATTCGCTTTGAATAAGCACATTACACAATATGCAACCACAAAAAATATTTTTACAAGGAATTCTAAGCAGCATTTGTTACAACGCCCAGCAACAAGTGAGGTAACACGCTCTAAGATATACACGCCAACGAAGCGATCCACTCATACAGCATCTTCTAATTACACAAAGGCAATCGGTAAAAACGCAGTAGATAAATATAACTGTTCAATATGGGTAGGTTATCCCCTATCCAAAGCACTAACAATTCCAATTTAGGAGATGCCTAGATCACCGGTCTGATTCACACTGTGAAATAAAAAGCAATTTGCTTACCTTGCGAGCGAACTGGTGCTTTGATCAGGTATATAATAGTTTTGAGAATGCAGGTTTTGGTTTCGGGGAGGTGGCATACTGAGGGCACTGCGAAAGTTGTTGCACGCCTAGGTTATGATCGATTTGGGGTAGGAACTAGTGAAGGCGCAATCTCCGTGGGTACAATATCCCAAGAAATTGTACATGCTACTATAGATACCCGCAGCGTGCATATTTTTTCCACCTTAAATAGGTCATATCAAACTAAAAACAATCACGCACCAAATCCCCTCGTCTTCTAGAAAAATAGCTCTAATTTCGTATTACTCTAACTCTCCGGAGAATTCTATCAAAGGCATCACCCTAGAGAAGAAACCCGTAGGATAACAATGGTAGGAATGCGGCCTTGTACACCAGAAGTCAGTCCTCTGTGGGGACCCTAATTAATTTCATTCTACGCAGCGCCGCTCTCACAGCATAGCACATGGGTACAATATATTCTATGTAGGGAGGAGCCTCAGGCACCTGGCGGTCGGCAAGAGATCAATGTCCCGTAGCTCGAGTAGGAGGTTGTCAGGTACGTCCAGTAGCCTCGATGATGAAGGATTTCGGCATTGACAACTAAACCGAACGTATTTAAAGGCCAATTGCCTTGTTAACATTTAGGAGAGACTAGTTCAAGTCTGTATGAAATTTTCGATAATACATTTCGAAGAGTAGCAGTCAGCAAAAGCTATAGTAGAACCAAGATTTAGCCCCTGAATTCTTAGAACAAGGTTCAGAAAGATAAGAAACAGAAAAGGCCAATCAATGTCAATCTGCTGCCACGAGGATTCCATCTTGGACCAGATAGTACCACCCGCCCCGGATCTAGACCAAGCAACAGCTGGCGCAGAGCAACCTAGCTGAGCGAGCATCAGAAACAAGAACGAATGGTCAAGAAAGTTGAAAGCAGCCAAGAAAGACTGCAACGGAAAACGTGTGTGCCTTGATCGAATCTGACACCCGCTGCCATACGTGAGCCAGGACTAGGTCAGTCGACCTACGTTTGCGAAAGCCGAACTGGTTAGACGATAGGAAATTGATCGACTATAAGTATCGATTGAGCCTGATCAACACCAGTTTCTCAATGAGTTTTGAGATAAATTCAACGACTGAAATCGGCCTATATATGTATAAGTTTTATTTATCATTCCTTGTGGAATATCTTTTGAATCTGATGCGCTCGCCGTGTAGTATTTCATACAGCGTGCAACTGGCTTTGTATAAATTTATATTATTACCAATATTATTACCAATATTATTACTATGGTATCATTATATGTATTTTAACAAATATTCTCGTCTGTCGTGCATTCATACTATTAATTGGATTATCACGATTGTTATATCACTACCTCATTACACAATAGTTTGTTATAGCGAGGTAGTGATATAATATACAAGCTTACAATCTATGCCATTTCCATAGCCTGCATTTATCTCTTGCCATAATGGTTTATCAACGAAACCTAATGCCTCGGCTAGGGACACTGTTCTCACTCCTCCTAACTCGTCGCACTTCAGCACGATTCCTAGGCACTTCAGCCTATAATTTGCGGCACGGTTTCATTCACCCTTCTTCTTAAATAAAGAAAATGCGCTGTATCCTCCAGCCGTGCTGGGAATATTCCAGACTCCAACCAACGAGTTATTATGGAAGTCAGAGGTTCTGCAATCCAACGAGCTGCTATCAACAAATTTACAGGCATACCTATAACACCGGCTACAGTTTGCCTTAAGACTAAACAAGATAGCAAGAACCACGGTAACAGAGACAGCGGAAAGTAAAAATATCTTATTAATTTTTTCCAGACTTCATCAAGTAAGGTTCAGGGTTATTATTTATTTTTCCGACCTTATCAAGTAGGCTTAAATCAGGGTAAATATAAACGCCGTGATGTTTAAATATACGGGCGAGAACAGCCTAGACAGAACAAGATCAATTGATTTTTCATGACGGAGGAGATATATATTTTTTTAATATATATATATATATATATATATATATATATATATATATATATATTACACACATTTAAACAATTAAAAGTATGACAGAAGCAAATTGCAACAAAAACAAAATAAAACAATTAAAACAGAAGCAATGCCACTATGTTAGCCCTCCATTTGCAAATGGTTGAAATTGATTCTTCTGAGGCAAAGAACAAGGTAATTATTGCTATAGATTGTTTATACCTTAAATTAATTACCGAGGTAGTGAACAAACAAAATGAATACCAACTAGATGATATACAATCGCACGCAGGATTGTAATCCTTGCGAACTGTATGTATTGTAATATACATGAATTATAAATACATACATATTTCTTTTGCCTTTTTTCCTATTTCGTCCATGTCAGGATTTCCTGTTGTCGCATTTGATCCATGTGTTTAATAAGTGGGTCGTAGACGAGCCTGCGAGCTTCAACGCCGAGTACAAAATCGAGGTGGACAAAACTATCAGACGGCACCTCGTAGTCCCACACCACCGACCGAAGGGACTTCCGCAGTACTGCAACATCGTCAGGATTACCGAAGTAATCACCTGGAATTAATCAGTGGTGCAAAATGATGCAATAGATAACTCAAAGCGGGTAGCGTGGCGCCCAACAAACTGTTGGTAGTGCACTCTGAGTACCTATTGACGCAGAGAAATAGCGGCGCCACGTGGGTCACGATCACAAATTCTTTAAACGATTTGGATCGCGACACTATTGTCGCAATGTCTTCTTTGCCACTAAACGTAAAGCTACAAACGGAATCCTTGAGCTCTCTTATCCTTAACCGGTAGCTCTTATTTATGTAGTACCACCACGGTAGTCCATTACCTTTACAGTTACGTTATCTGTTCAATTTAAATGGAAAGTCAGATAGCATACTTGTAATTTGCAGAGGCAACTCTTACAGTTATTTGCTACGCATTTTAATACACCAAACTTACGGCACCGTTTCGTGCTTGCTGCTTTGCAGCAGTGCTTTGTACTCCACTACTATACAATACATATATAGAGTTTGCATTGTTTAGTCATATACGGGGTCAACTAAAATACGTTTTCCGCATATTCTTCCGCGTTATGGCGAACACGATCACTTCGGTGGCACGACATGCGTACCCAAAGAGGGAGCTGCGTGAAGCTATTTTGTATAACTTCTACCGGAATGCTTTGAGTTTCGAAGAGCTTCGATCGAGCATTGGGGATGAAGCTCTGTCCTTAAGGAGTGCGTATAGATAGGACGAAAAAGTTCCCTCGACCTTTGAATGTGTACTGCAAACCCCGTAAACGAGATTCACAAATTGTAACGGATGAAAGAAATTGGCCCAGATGAATGCTGAAATTGATGAAAACACGAACATAATATAAGCATCGCTAGAGGAAACTTTGCCCTTGAGCGCCCCCTCCCTTGCCACAATTGTCACAGGGCGAAAAAGACGCGAGTATCTCTCTGGCCCGAGGACTTGGGCTAACATCCAACGAGGACCGGCCTTTTCTGTTCTCGAAACTCGTCACAGGTGATGAGGCTTGAGTACCTTTTAACGATACTGTACTCAAGTCTCAGAGCTTGCAGTGGTCATGCGTTGCAGCGCTTCCAACCACAAAGATGAAGCTCTAACGGTCGGCTGGCAAGGAGATGGTCGCCATCCTTTTATAGCCAGGAGTGAAATGATTGCTATGCTATCAAACTGGAATAATGGGAGAATGATTCTATAACGATTGCTCTACTACAGAATTGCTACGAAAGGTTTTACTGTGCCTACTGCTAGAGGAGTTTTATAACGCCTCTTATACGATGATTCCTCCACCACGAGAATAAGCCAGCCTTTGCCTAATCCCCGTCTTTGGGGTCCAGCTGGTGAAGCACGCTTATTTGTCGCACTTGGGACGGCACGATTTATTCCTCCTTCCGAGAACGCATATCATGTATTTTAATTTCGTGCAAGGATAAAACCTGGCTAGAATCCTACCTTTGCTGTAGAGTAGAGCGATGGGCGTCGTGATCTTTAGTGTCTCGTACTTTGGCGGTATCGGGGTTCCGTATCTGAACAATGATATCCAAAAACACACACACACGTCAATTAATAAATCTATTTAGGTAATTGTATAGCCCATTTAACGTCTTCCTTTGCTACGCACACTTTCATGCTTCCGTTTATGTATATTGGGTATCCTATGTAAGGGATCATACATTCATCGTAGTCGAGAGGAACGAGCACATTCTGCCGTACTAAAACTCAACGCTTGTCAATGCAAAAGCATCACTAAATTCTGAACTGTAGAGGAAAAAATCACAACGCAGGTTTTCTGTTATCGTCTCATGGCCGTAGCAGATCGTCATATTTCTGTTCGTAACCGTTTGCCATGAAATTTTTTTTGCTCGCACGCACTAAAGGAGTGTGTTTATTAATTTAGTACATTTGATAATCGGGGTAGCTCAACACCTTAGAGCTACGTCAGTGGCGGTGGCAGCGACATTAAGACGTACCTCGCCAGGTTTTTGTCGCGTCCATAGTCGAAATGGCGAAAGTTGGATACGCGTATGAACTGGCCGAACTGAGCGACATTCTTCCTAGAGGCGCCCGATGGAATATGTGCCAAATAGACTGGTAGCCGTGTCTTGAAAAGCCACAAGCACAACATCAATTTATTTGCATGCAGACAAGAAAGTTAGCATTAAAAGCAGGCACCGATTTTACTGAACGAGTGATTAGCAATAACTCGCCGAAGCTTGCCAACACTATATAGTTCCCAGGACAATCGTAGTTGTACGTGCAGCGCCCTATTTATGCCAGTCACATAGATATATATATATATATATATATATATATATATATATGATCGAAAAAATATACCTTTATTAAAAGAAGTGGATAAGAGCGTTTTAAAAAAAAGCACTAGAATCCATTATACAATTAGAAATGTGTTCTTATTAGAATCACATCTTGTAGGCATGTTGAATCGACATCATGTGTTCATACATACGGTAACTATATTTATATGACGTAGGTTCAAAAGAAAAAGTACCAGACGAAATTGTGATGCCAAGGCACAAGTGATGCCTTTATAGAAAAGTAATTATCAGAGACCTGAGCACGAATATCCAATTGTTTTACGAGCAGAGTTATTTCGTTTTCCGAGAATTCCTGCGGCTGTGGCAATATCCAGCCCTCCACTATGCTTTCATTTCGTCGTTCGAGTTAAAACGTCTCGTTTTGAGATGCTTGTTAGCGGACCAAACTGATGGAGATTGCAGGGCGACATGTCTGGGCTGTACGGCGGATACTACAGCTGCTCCCACTTGGGCTTGGCCAGTACCCTTTGTGTGACCTTAGAGACATGTGTACGCGCGTTTTCGTGGAGCAGAATCTCTAAATTGATTACGACGTGGTGTACCTTTCATTCACCTCATTTGAGCCCACCTTATACATATCTAAATGTCTCTCGGGCCTCGCTGAATGCGTAGCTTGGGTATCACAAATGACGCAAGGAATAGACAGTACAGTATGCACCGCGTCGTGTCGAAGGGAAAGCGGTAAACATGCGTTATAGAATCTTTGTAGAGTCGGGCTCTATCCGTCGCGGTAACAAGAGAGAAATAAAATAATTCCTTATTGTATTACGTTGGTTGGTGAGTGACTATGACAATAATTGGCCAACAAATTGACGATTTTTGTGAATCAAAAGCCGATACGCCTTACAGCAAAGAGCCACTGTATGAAAGATCATATTGTATACAGTGGCTCCCTCGAGGAGCACCACACAAGTGCCGGTGAAGGTGTCGACGAAGCGTGTGAAGACGTGGAATGAAGACGAGCAGCGTCCAGAAACAAGAGCAGAGTAAAACACTGTGGTCTCCAGGAATACTTCGCTTATGCAAGTACATGGATATAACATTCAAAGTAAATCCATCAACTGAGTTGAAAAAAGACTTCGAGTAACTAAGAAATATGCAATTCGAAAATCCGATCAGGCAATACAGATCAAGCCACGGCATGATGCGTGCACAAAAGAACCACAGTTCGGGTCAGCGTTGCATCTCCTAGATCCAGCGGGCTTTGCTGAATGCGATATTGTACTTATTACGGGAACGTTTGCTACCAAACATTTCGATGAGTAAATGTTTTTTACGTTTATAACTATCTGGCGTTAAAGCCTCCCGCGAACGTGGTCGTCCGGTTGGAGGCAGTTCTCCTCTAGTCGACCCTCGAGTAAGTACAACGGAAGCACTTCTGACAGACGATAATATCATCGTCTATCCGTCACGTCTAACGACGTTTGTAAGACTTTACAGCAGCGGAATAATTAATTTAACGTCAGATTTCATATGCGAGAATAACAGGGTGTTATCCGTCGCCTCCCGCTACCGCTCAGTGCTTCTCGCTGGCAACACAACTGAAGGCTAGCCCAAAGAACAACTTTCAGCCCGCACCCAGAGCACTGTACTGGAGACCCTCTGAGGTTGCGGTTTTTGAGTTCGTTCTAATTCTGGAATCCGTCCGTGTGTGCAACCGCATTTTCCAGTTAGTCCTCCAAAAAAAGGACACGAATGGTACACACCGCAATGGCGAACCTCCCAGAAACCCCAGAAACTCGTGCCTGAGGCTGCACGGGCCATGTTCAATATCAAAATAAAGAACCAGTTGCTTCTCATGTGATTAGGCTAAATTACAGGTCAAGACTGGATCAAACGCGACCTTCCTTGAACGAGTGCTTGGCATCTCACGCAGTTTCAGGGACCGTCTAGTTTATCTCTTGCGAAAACGTTTTCATTTATCGAGGATATTGTGTCGCGTATTGATTAAAACTACAGCAGTGCTGTGAGAATTTTGAACCGCGTACAGTAGGAGAATTTTACTGCGGTAGTATGCTCCATGTGCTGTCTGAACCTATTGTACACCGTCTGCCGTTACCATCCGTCATCGACCAAGGATGAAAAGTTTCTCTGCATATAGAAACTGGACGCTTTATTCAACGCACGTATGGTATGTGGTCAGTACGTAGTTATAATCTACATGTTGTACAGCGTGTTCTTGTCGTCCCCTAGCTCTCATGGATATGTTTAGAGAGGTCCTCCATGGGCATAGATCGCTGATGCAGCGCTTGCGTGCTATAAAAACGATAAGCAATGCTGGCGACGTGACGTGCTACCGTTTTCTCTGCCGCGAACATCTTGTTGAAAAACTTGTTGAACGCGATTTTTTCAGGTAGAGCAACATCCTCTGCTTTAACTTGTTGAGCACGTCAATTGTGTGAAAAATGTCCACATGACGTAAACATTGCAAAGAAATGCAACCCGTTTCTTGAACTTACGTATCACTCGTTTCAGGCAAGCTTTGTCCTCAATAAAACCCGCAGATCACGCCGGTGCTATCTAAGTCAGCAGTGGAAGTACGTGCATAGTATCCAGTTGGACGTACAGATAAGGAAAACAGTACAGCGAGTAATCGGGTGATTCAGTTTGCTTCACGTTGAGAGGCCCTCATAAGAACATCGGTATATAAGGAGTACCTTAACTTGTTGCCCGTGAGCTCCGAAGTTTTTCACAACTCAACGTTTGCTCAACTCCTGACCCCCCATGTTGTAGGTGTGTCTTGCATCTCCATGTACGAAATGCAGAATTCCACATTTGGGGATATACAGGTTCAAATCAAGATCGTCTGCCCAGTCTTTGAAAGTGCCAAACGTGATCTGAAAACTATACCTAGGCAGGAAGGTTTTAACTCCTTGTGCCATTATATACTTCAGTGAGTTAGTGCATAGAATATAGTGGTCCGAGGAGCGTTTCTTGCGGACAGCCAGGTGAGATTTGACCCACTGTAGAATACTGTCCGTTAATGCGGACCGCGAATGGCCACAGTTAGCCAGTTTATATTACGTTCTCCGATACCGAAATGTGGAGCTTAAAGCTGTTTAGAGTGATGACTGACTCGAACGCTAACTTGAAATCAAACCAGCGCCGAAGCAATCTGAGTCGTTCCATATTTTTACGCAAGAAAAAAGAGTTTTATGCAAATTATGCAACAAAGAGTGCTCCCTATATTGCTACAGTAGATGTAGAGCTGTAGTCGGCGTCAGTTGCCTAATGGTCGCTCGTAAAGTACGCATATTCAATTGTAATGACCAGTACAATATTCAGTGGTTGCATATATATATATATATATATATATATATACACGCACTACAAATCAGAAACATAAATATCGGGGTTGCGGTGACACTGGAACTGGATTTTAGCACTCATATCACAGAAGTCATCCGATCAGCTAATCTTATATCTAATACCATATTTCGTTATTCTATAATTAAATATTACAATTTTTACATGGGACTTTATAATAGTTTAGTTGTACCTAATTTTATCTATTGCTGTGAAGTTTGTAGACAAACACATTAAAGCAATGGAACGTGTACAGAGGAGATTCCTTCATCGTGTCTCGTTAAGGTGTAACATGCCCAAAATTCTATTGTGATAAGCTCTATTTGCAAACTGCAGTTCAGAGCGGATTATCGCATGCACAATCATATTATATATTATATACTCTCATATTATATACAATAAACATCTATATTATATACTCTCATCATATACATTAAACATTTATTCATTATTAAATGAAAAAAACATTAAACATATATCTATAAACTATATTATATAATCTCATCATATACATTAAACATCTCGTCAAAACAAATTGTTAAGACAGATCGTGTAAATAACATGCTTTCGTGGCGGATGGCGAGGGCACTGAGAACTTGACACGTTAACAGCGCAAGTGTCGGTACACAAGTAAACTAACCATTGTATGTATCTAGGTAACTGTTCGTAAAGTGTAAATAATGTCCCCCCTTTGACAAAATAAAGGTGCATTTGAATTGAATTGAATGGAGACAGAAGAAATAGCTTATGCATGAGCGATACCTGATTGAGCTGATTGAGATTGACGCCAAATGAGAAGAACGTCGGAATGCCGCAGACAAGTCGCCAGGGTGCCTCACAGAGGGTGTACATGACTTGCTTTCGTAGTGGGCCAACCTGAAGAAGAGCGCCATGTAAACGGGGATTTGTACCAATGCCCAGCAGACGCGGAATGGGTGCCAGCACGCGGAGCGGGGTCCTGATATACGTCATGTTGCAAACAGGAGCCAAAGCGGCCATCAACCGTACCTAGAAGAGCACGCATACGCGTTATTCAACCTCTGTCTCGCACGGAGTCGGAGTGGGTCACCCATTACTACTACGGTGCGCCGTTGAACTCGGTAACTTTGGCTTAGTTTAGCTTGCTAGATATGATATACCAGTTATGAAGTCAGTGCGGCCGCTTAAAAAACAAAGTAAATTAAAGATGTTCTACTGGATAGGTGTTCGCGTAGGTTGCTTTAGTCCTTCGGGCGCGTTAGCCGGTTGTCATGCAAAACATATAGTTTTTTCTTTGTGTATATTTAAGCTATTTTTTTTAGGTTACAGGGAAGTGTTATTGCTAACTAAACTAGGGCTTGTGAGGAAAGCAACGAGCTAATTTTCGAGGGAGCCCCTCATTGTATATATACGAGTACATATATAGTCACTCATTATTTAAACGTTGCTTGTCACCAGTCCCTAACCTTTTGGTTGTATTCTGGCAGGTCCGCTAGCATTGCAAACGCCGCCATATTGCCTTGCGAAAAGCCAGCGTAAAATAGCGAATCGAAGCCGGACACGCCAAGAACGTAGTCGATGAGGCGCGGTATATCGTACAGAGCAACCTCGTCCAACCTGCGCGCAATTGGTCGGTCGATGAGGTGGCAGAAAATCAATTTCCTCATGCGTGTCAGTAGCCTCGAGAAACAAAATGTCTACTAGAACAAAACTATTCGTGTCGGCCGGGGCCACACTTGTTTATTAGGGTACAGCTGAACAGAATGCACTGCAGTGCTTGCTCACATACAATATCGGGTCGCCATAGAAATTCACGAGGCGAATAAAATAAAACACACACAAACCATACCCGTAACTCCAGTACTGGCGCGAGCTTGTTTCGCTGGTCACATGTTCATTTGAGTGCGGAGTACCTCGAAAATTCCCAAGCCATACGTCATAACCGGCATCCGCCAGGATAAATCCTAAGAACGACGCAGGGGCATCACATGCATCAAATAAAAAAAAAACAATACGTAAGTATTATTGAAGCATTATTGACCTTAGGAGTTAATTTTCTATGCTCCCTTACGCATGTATAAACGCTTTGTCTGCGAAAACTATAGATGTTTTAGGGAAATCAAAAATCTGATCATTGTGACTAACTCATTTTTGAAGTGTTAAAGGTGTTTGACGATACGCTAGTGTAGTTAGAAACAATATAATACGAACCGAGTGGTATGGAACAAGTTAACACGATCTGTTCTAAGCTTGTACGATACGCCCCCGGTTATGTTTGCGGAAGGTCCGCGGATGCATAACGTATTTCCCCCTGTGACCACCGGCTCCTCCAGTAAAACCGGCTATCTATGCTTGGTTACCAAGAATGTTTAGCTGTTGCATTTCCGTCCATTATACAAATTGTGTGTACGAGCCGAGGTTAATAAAGTGGTTGAGGCAAACGACATCTTACTGATAACAGCTGGTTTTCAACGCCCGCGGGGGCAACCAAATATGTAGTAGACACAAACTAGAACTTAAAAAACATTGCTACCGATTGCCGTGAAGAACCATATAGTATTCATGATTGTCTTTACCTGGCTGTCTCGTTTTGCGACGCAGGGAAAGCAAAATAGTTCAAAATATCTCTCAGTTCTCTTAACTACACATTTGCTGGATAAATGCACAACTAGCCGAACACAAGTATGATAGCTAAGATGTAAATTCATGAGCAATAACCATAGCAACTAAATTGCAAACGCGCCAAGTTGGTTGTTTCCTAAGTGTTACTTTGGAATTTCACTTGATAGGGCCTCTAACTTGTACCGAGCTCTAACGGTTACGATGTTCCAGAAGTGTTCCTTTTGTCACAAATTAGTGCGAAAAAAGCACAGCGGCTCTGGACTCTAAAATGACTATTTTAGTATGAGCACAAAAATTTGTGAAACATGCGACCTCAAATATTAATTAAAGTATGTGTGTATTAAGTAAAATATCAAGTGCCGCTAGATTTTGCCACGATTTGCCATTGCTATAATGGCATGCCCGCCATTTGAACAGACCAAGGAAGCATGCCATGATTTATTTTTGCGTTGCCACTGCAAAAGTAACAACTTAAGTTGCCTAAAGTCTGCAATTAGTTCAACATTTACAATTACACGTACAGCCATATATATATATATATATATATATACAGAGTGTTGCAGAAATTTTCATAATAGAATATACAAATTGTAGAGCTCGTTAAAGCAAATATTTTTTCCAATGGAACATGGGGTCTGAGAAGTCTTGTTTCGGAGTGAGAGCGAAATTACTACAATTTGTGACACTAGTGTTTTTGCCCGACATAGGAGCATAAAATGTGCTGTTGCGAGACAACCAGTCCTCCTATACAGAAACTAAACACACAGTCGGGTTCGTGAGAAACTTCTGCTTCTTCCGAAGAATATACAGGGCCGGTCAGAAGATGCGACACGGTCGTTTAGAAGAGAATTCGTCAAAAATGAAGTTTTTTATTAGCTTTCACGCCAAATACTTCAGAATCATAACCCTACGACCACCCACGTGTTCAAAGCTAACATATTTAGCAAATGCGCATTTCATGACGATCATTTTGGTACCAAACTTACGGCAATGCGAGCTGTGGTTGCAGAGTAATTACGATTTTTCGGCGAACATGTCGAGATTAAGTGCATGAAAATGACGCGCTGCGGCTGTCGCGCGACACGTCGGCGGTAGTGAACGTCGCCACACAGTCATTTTTCATGCACTTAATCTGGACATCCCACCGCAAAATCGTAATTACTCCGCAACCACAGCTCGCATTGCCATAAGTTTGGTACCAAAATGATCGCCATGAAATGCGCATTTGCTGAATATGTTAGCTTTGAACACGTGGGTGGTCGTAGGGTTATGATTCTGAAGTATTTGGCGTGAAAGCTAATAAAAAACTTCATTTTTGACGAATTCTCTTCTAAACGACCGTGTCGCATCTTCTGACCGGTCTTGTATATTCTTCGGAAGAAGCAGAATTTTCTCACGAACCCGACAGTGTGTTTAGTTTCTGTATAGGAGGACTGGTTGTCTCGCAACAGCACATTTTATGCTCCTATGTCGGGCAAAAACACTAGTGTCACAAATATATATATATATATATATATATATATATATATATATATATATATGGCATGTGACGTCAAGTTCCTAAGAGCGGCGCTCCCCGACCCGCAAAGACCTCGCAGATTCAGATCCATCACTATCTCTATAAGTGGTGTATGGGACTCCGAATCTGCGAGGACGCTCTTGGGGCTCGGCGTCACGAAGAGGAATCTTATGGATCTCACCGTTTTAACTTTGCAAGGAACCTTGAGGATATACCGCTCGCACCGGGTCCATAAGAGCGGGGCCTACCATCAAGCAAGGACACGGACAACTGATTCTTAACTTCACGTGACACCTTTTTACCACCATTTTTATTAAGGCGAGCACTGCCGAGTGTGCAAACGTCTTGTAATTGATTAATAAATCATCACAATATTTTCTATATATATATATATATATATATATATATATGGGTAAGTCGTAATATAAGAAGGGGCTACTCGGTGACACGGGGGGGGGGGGGGGCAACAAACGGTCAACGCCTTTACTTCAAGGTCTTACCAAGGCTTTGATGGGGGTAGTTGATGACCCACTCTACCGCAGACGAAAAGAGTCCGTGGACAAGTAACACTGGTGTCCGGTGAGCGTATTGTCTCAAGCCTGAAATACGATAATACGAGGATATCAAATTCGTGTTGATTCATACAGTGTTTCGCTATCACACGTATGTGCTCATACAAGTTTGCACTGCAATTTATACAGGAAACGTGCAGAATACCGGAAAGTAACTATTACACAATAAATAAAACCAGTCTGAAAATTTAGTATGCTTTGCCACTAAGCCTTCTTGCTTGGTTAAATCAATGACAACAAATAATAACACAAACAAAAAGCAACTTAGTCATCACGAAAAAGACATACGAATCACTTACCTGGCTGAATTAGTCCGTAAGGTATTCGTTGAAGCGTTAAGATGTAACCATCTTTGGTAACAGTCGAGTGCTCTTCGCACGGATAGCCTTGGCCTCGGATAAGCGCCGCCTTAGGCCCGTGAATGTCCGCAGGTAACATCAGTAACGTATGTGAATTAGTGTACTTTATTTTGCCTCAGACCTACGCTAGTGCAAGACTTGCATGGATAATAGGTTCTAATCAAGCGCTAAGCGTTTCAAGTTAAAGTACGAACGCTAGCCAAGTGCTTCCGGACCGTCGCTAGTTTTAGAGGCTTGGTAGAAACGATGTGAAATGGCGTTTGGCTGACTGCTTTTAACTTATATACAGGCATTTGGCTGATTGCAATAAAAGCAAAAGACAAAATATTACTAATTCGAATTATTTTAAAAGCGGATCTATTTCCTCAAGGAATAGTTTTGAAGTTCTCTACTACATTTCCTTAATATGAGCGTTTACAGTCTAGATGAATTTTTGTCGTACGCCAACATACTTTCAGAACATAACGGGTAACCCTACTAACCTGGATTTAGTTCGATTATGGAAAAAAAGATTCCTTTCTCTAAGAAGTGCAAGCTATTCAAAAAAGAAAGTTTAGTTTACTATATGGATACCAGGGCTTCTAAATGGTCCGGCCCTCACCTTAGACGAGAACGTCCACATATATATATATATAACATTTAAGAGGTATATTATTTCTGCGACATGTACAGTACGGTCTTATATTGTCGTTTTTCCAAGGTCGTTTTTTTATGCACTGCGATTAGGTCAAATAAGACAGCTCTGTAGCTAATATGTGCACAGAGTACTACAGCACTATTACTAAGGTAGCACGCATGCATGCATAGACGAATATAAGTTTGGCAAGCTCATCCAACGCTTACTGGTGTTTTGAAGGCGTCTTGCTGAAACGTTCGCGCATCGACGGCCCAGAGATTGACTTGGATCGGAAACAGGGCTGGTAAAAGAACTGCAGAGATTGTCAGCAAGAGTGGCGCAAGGGGCACGGCTGTGACCTGGTGGTGAGATGTACCAACGCCTCTCAACTGCGTCCGCTGGTTCAACATCTCGCCACTCGGGAAAACGCCACTCCATGCGACGTTTTAGATACACACTCGATACGCAAGCAGGTGCCCCATTCGTAAAAAACGGTTTCAAATTTGCACTGAAAAAAGGGAAAAAAACGACAAGCAACAAAACACTTGTTCAAACTAATATCATTTATATGCCTAATTTAAGCGTGCTTAAATTAGATGGTTGAAAAGTTTAGAGAGCTTCCCATATATAACATGCATAACTTAATGCGCGATGCATATATAAAACAAAACATCGTTGGTGAATACACGACCTTTTTAATGTGGATTTTAAATTGGTTGCAGTCGCCAGACGGTAGAAAATGTGCCTGACAGAGAAAAAAAAATATATATATACATGCACTCAAGTGAATGAGGTCCTGTTTAGAAAAAGAATGATTCATTTATTAAAGGAACTCTAGGTTTTCGCTGAAAGACCCCCCCAGGAACACACTGGTGGACGATATTTGCGGATGATTTGGCGGAGCTTATTTGACTACACTTTATAGTCAAAATTGAACTTTGCCGATTCACGCGTACATGCTAGCTACCTGAATTTGATCTAGCTGTCTGAGTGATAGCACACTTCTAGAACGAGATGCAGTATGCGGATGACGTCTACAAAAAACACCGATGACACATGATTACTACTAGAATACATGTGTGCTGTTTAATACGTATGTACACTTGGGCTATAAGTTAATACATACACAAATACATATACAAAGTCGAAAGAATTCAAGTCGAGTCAACAATTGACACAAGTACATGGTCGCATACCGTACTCTATGCAGACTCACCAATTTCGCAGCTTATTCGTCTATGTCTGAGCGACACGAAAAGCAACACGTTCCCAATGGCGTCTTATTTGCACACACATACACTCGCACAAGTCGTCTCTTCTCCTCATTTGACACTCACGCTCACTAATCGTATTCCTTAGGTAATAGAAGTTCTGCAGCCACACGCTCACATCACAGCAGGTGACACAAGCTGTCATTACAGCTTCCGGGTAGATCCGGGTAGATTGTGGAAGAAAAACTTCCCATGGAAAGTAAAGGAACAGATGAACAAGTCTGAATCAGCTGAAGAAGAAGAACACCTATCTCTGCCCAAAGCACGGCGAGCAGCCAGTTAGCACCCTTAGTAGTAGCACGATTGCTGCTTCGATTTCTAGCGTTTACTGCTGCCGGTACTAGCCTATTGCCATTGCATTGACTGACGCCAAGCCATATACCGGCTCGCCGCACGACCGGCTCGTGACACCGCCACGACGCTCAGCGCATGTCTCACCATCGTTCACGTCGGCTTTCGTGGACTTTTCTTTGGCAGTTTTCTTCGCGTCCGCGGGGTTACAGCAACAACACCAACAACAACGACAACAACATCTACAACAGCAACAATTACAACAGTACCAACAGCAGCAACAACAACAACAACAGCATTGGGCTAAGAGCAGTGCACGGCGGCAAGCGAATCAGCAATGATCCAAAGAACCGGATCGTACGAACAGGCCGGAAGTTGCCGCACATGACGCAGAATCTGCAGGAGGGGGGGGGGTGGTTGGGGTTCGGACCGTTTGACCGTCAGCAGAAGACGTAGACGCATCCACAACGATAACAGCAACAGCAACAACAACACCAACAACAGCAATAATAGCAGCATTCGCAGCAGAAACAGCACCACGAGCAGAAACAACGACAACGACAGATCGGGTCTTCACGTCCGTAGCCGCAGCAACAAAGGCGACCGCAAGCAGCGCCAGAACCACCGGTTGGCGTCAACGTTTGACTTCGGCCCTTCGCGCACCTCAATTCGTCGACCACCATGCGATGATGCTGCTGCTGCTGATGCTGACGACAACGACGACAATTGGCCGTCCGGATGCCGAACCAAAGCGAATCGGCGACTTCATCCGCTGCAGAAGCACCAGCACAAGCAAGCACCAGCCGCATCAGCAGCTATGGCTGCACATGTGGATAGCCGAAGCCACCCACTGTCAGTGTGTTGCGTACGTCGCGCCAGCCGTCCTGTTACGTTGCTTACTTGCTGCTGCTGCCGCTGCCGATTCACTGATGCTTGCGTGCAGGAGAGGAGCCAAATTGCTTATGTTGGTCTTGTCTGACGACTGTACAGGCACGCGAAAATAGTGGATTAAGAAATTAACCATAAAAAAAAAATATATATATATATATATATATATATATATGAATATATATATATATATGACACCAGTGCTCACGAAGCCGGGAGGCCAACAGATAGCGTTGCTGTATTATTGAGCCAACATTTTGAAAATGTTAGGCTGGTCTTAGCAGTGGATGATACTGTGCTGACACGCATCACTTTACAACCGAGGCAACGTATAGTGAACCAGTAGAAGATGTATCGCAGACTCAATTGAGGAGCTTGTTCTGTGTTCTCCAGAATTCCCAACAATCAACCAATTATACTCGCTGCGAATCTCAATTGCCACCTGTATATATCGTCGTCAAGAACATCTGCACTCATCGATGTTCTCTTCACCAGTATGGCCGCTGGATATGTAGCGACACGTGAACTCCAATGCTCTTTGTAGATTATCGTCGACTCTCACCCAATGGCTCGCAAGTTGGTCCCGAGACGTCGACGATTGACGAACCCGTCTCTATTGATAGTTCGTTATAATTCGAAAAAGGGATCTAGTAACTTCTCTATAGGCACTTATAAGTTAGAGCAAGGTTCTCGGGGCTATTGGCCACGCAAAAAGGAATAAAGCCTTTGGTCCCGATTTTAATGACGCTACTCATATTTGCAATCTTCAGCAGATGTCTAAATTAGAACCGCGTCCCTCACCGCAATGTTATCGCGCAAGAGCAGCATAGATTTCGTAAGGGGAATCGGTCATGAGAGCATGCAAGGAATTACTATCCCAAGTGAAGAGAAGCCTAGGACGCCATAAATCTCGGGGATGGGTTCTATGTGCCTTATTTGTTGATCTGAAGTCTGCTTTTGACACTGATCCGCGTAGTACTAAATCCCAGAAGCTTGCTATTGCAGGTGTTGGCCCTATGACACTAACTCTAATCCTCCACGCAAACCCGATAATTTTTGACGACGCGATTGTGAGCATGAGCCAGTTATTCAGACCACTGGTGTTCAGGGTAACAATTTTAGCGCTCTGCCTTTTCTACTCTTCTCAGCGATCTGTCGACAATAAAAAAAAAACTTAGTTACTCCGCAACTACGTCACGCAGCAGCATCACGTTGGTACGAAAATGGTGAACATTAAATTTGCTATTTCCTGAGAGTAGTCTGTTGGACGTACATTTTTAGCCGTAATGGCAACATTTTACGATTTTGCACGTAAAGACGTTAACGTAAGGCATAACAACATATCGACTTTTTATGACTTTCCTTAATCTGGCTATTCGCCTTTTGCTACGCAAGCTAGCGAAGTATCTTTCATTATGCCAAATTTTCCGCCGACCACGCCGATATGGTCAAGGGTTTCTACGTGCGTAGACTGATTCTCCGGCAAATGTAGATTGGCCACAACTATGTAGAAGAAAAAGGCAGAATAACTACTTTTATAGATTTTATTCTCACTCCTATCAGGATGTTTCCGCCCCCTCCTTTCATTGGGACAAAATATTTTTGTGCCGAGTTTTACAAAACGTTAAAATGTGTACATCTTGTTATGAAAGACCCTGTCGATATCGGTGAGAGCAGCCACCGTCGCTTATTAGCAAACCGCCGTGTTTAAGGCTCTACTATTTTTTGAGTTTCAGTATCCAGGATGGCCCGATTGGATTTCTTCCCACTTCCGCTCGCTCCATTTGCTTAGTCTCTGTTCCGTTGATTAGTAGTGTTACCAAAAACCGTACAAATCAACCCGTCGCTGGCAATATATGTCTAGCAGGGTTTGAATTAGCTGCCGTCGATACGGATGTAGTCCCACGGCTTTTAGTATCCTGTAGACCTGCCTCCCAACCTAGCTCACAAACTTATTAGGAGGCTGTTTCCCCCGGACCCCCCAGCACTCAGGCTGGCGACGAGAGGAATTAGACTTCTCCCCCCGCCACAATGAATAAAGTGAGAAGGGTCATCAAGTAAGTATCCCTGCAGAAACCATTAAATCCATCCTTATACAAAATCATGTTACTGTTTTTATGAATATGGTGGGGAGTCTTCCTCACCCCCCACTCCCAATGTTAAGATTATGCACATGATATACCTATCGTCATTACGTTGCATAATGCCAGGGAGCTAGAGAAGATAGTACATAGCGCACTGCAAGACATTTCTATTTAGCTCACTCTGCGCGAACTTTGCCTAGTTCCTCAAAAAAACTGTGGTAATATTTCTGAAAGAGCAGTAGCGGCCTCTCTAACTCATGGATATAACATGCTTTCTCCAGCAAAGCCAAAATACTTGGGGGCACTCTTAGATATCGCCCTGACAAACACCCACGTGTGCACTACGAGGCAGCTAAGACCATCAAAACGATTGCAGATTGTTTAAGATTGCTGCCGCGCACACGGGTGCCTTCCTGACAACGGTAGTATATAGCATTATACTATACGCAGCTCCGGCGTCGCAGCGTAGGACTGCGCGGATTGCGTGCCGACTGTACTAAATGCAAAGGCCGTTAGCCCTCAAGATTGCAGGGGACAACAAGTCTGCGTTCACTGTTGCAGCCCAAGTATTATACCGGCAGATTCAATGGGGTCTACGGAGTCCGGAGGCCGCAGTCCGTCGAGCGGACACTTCGATCTCTCAGGAGGACGCACGAGCTATACTAGACGCTTCGAACAAAAGATGCATAGAGACCCAGGCAGGCAGGGCAGCCGAGTTTCTAGACCCCGTTCCATTATCCCTGATGTTAGGGAGTGGTTCAAAGGAAGGGGGCAGTGTACTACCCGCTGACCCAATTTCTTACGGGCCATGGAATCTTCAGCAAACACCGGCATCGTATCGGACGTGCTCCGTCGCCCGTATGCACTTTCTGCGACTCAAAAGAAGAAGACTACGTCAAACACACCTTCGGACTATGGGCGGCATTCAGCGCGAGTACGCGGAGCTGACGCGGCCCTTAGACTAGGAAAGCTTGTTAACAGGTAAACAGATGGCGCCGGCCCTCTTACACGACACCCATAGCTGCCACATCATAAGGATTTTGCCGCGACTACCATTAAACGGAAACATGTGGTATAGGCTGCGATGTCCGCTCTTCCCACGCAACCCTATGGGAGAAGTAGGGGTTGAAGTAGTAGTAGTAGTAGTACATTTAAGGGACGAATTGATTTCTGCACTTCCTGTGGCAAGTAGAAGCCAGTGCGGGCTTCGCAGTTCGTATGCTGTTTACTGATAAAGCTTGCATAACACAAGACATATGACTCGCTAGCGTCGACGCCAGGAGCCCTTACCTGTGCGTCTGTGGGCTGGCATGGTGAACAACACCTCACATATACTTCCTGAAACGTTGTATAGAGAAGCATACTGCACACTTGCGTAAATGCCATCAGGGCCGTTGAAAAGCGTTACAGAAGGTGTTTGCGGGAGCGCCTGATTGCAGCATGACGGAGCGCTACCGCACTCGACCGCTGCGGTACAGAATTACTATAACTTCGAGACTAGGTGGATTGGCAAAGGCGGGCCACCGATCGCTTGGCAACCGCGATCGCCCGACATAGCAAGTATTAGTTTTTTCGTAGGGGTCACCTGAGACTCTCGTCTACGAGACCTTGATCGGGTCACGTGATGAGCTGGCCTCCAGAATAACTTATCTTACGGTATGCTTAGTTTCTGTATGAAAACTAATTGCCTTGCTACAAAAAATCGCCTTGAATTAGCTTGTGTCGAATATGAGGTACAAACGCACGGAATAGCGACAAGTTGCGCAAGGGTGACCCCTATGTACGCATCTGAAGAGCATACTCCTTGTCTGTATATGCAAGTATGTTTCCTTTTATTGGTCTACCCTTGTATACAAATATCTAAACATTCAAGTTTCGAACGTGGTTTACTCATCGGAACTGCATTTTGCAATGTTTAAGTTCTCGATAAACAAAAATGGTTACAAAATAAATCAAACACCGAGACAAAAGTCACACTCGACAATATTTCAAAGAATGCTTTGAATAATAACACACAATACGTAATCACAATAAGTATCAATACAATAATTTCTATACAGCGTTTGTTACAATGCACAGCAGTAAATGAGGCAACACGCTCTCACATATAGGCGCAAATGAATTGATTGATGATGAATTGACTCATACAGCATCTATATAGTACACAACGACACCATGTAAAAACACACTGATAAATTAGAAACTTTTTTAATCTGGGAAGGTGATCCCTTATAAAAAGCACTAATAACCCCGATTTAGGATATAAGTAGATCACCGGCCTGATTCAGACTGTGAAATTAAAAGGCATGTTTTTACTTCGCGAGCAAAGATGTGCTTCGATGTGAGACATCTAATATTTTTAGGAATGCAAGTCCAAGTTTTGGGCAGGCGGCATGCAAGTGAGGGTTGACTAGACTTCAAGGATACTGAGGGTACTTCGAAAATTGTCGCACGCCTAGCTGATATCCGATTTGAGGTAGGAATTCGTAAAAACGCAATCTCCGCGGGTACAATACCTCGCGAAATTTGATATGCTAGCATAGAAGCCCGCAGCGTGTAAATGTTTTCCACCTTGAGTAGGTTATATCGATTATATAAATCATGGACTGAATCTGTTCGTCTCCTAGAAAAAAATGCTCTAAGTGCCTCATTCTGTATTACTCCGACTCTCAGGAGAATTCCGGCATATTCACCACCCCAGAAAAGAATACCATAGCATAGTACTGATAAGAACACGGTCTTGTACACCAGAAGTAAACTCTCTGTGGGGACCCCAATCAATTTCATTCTGCGCAGCACCGATGTCACAGCATAGCACTTGAGTGCAATCTATTCTATGTGGGGATGCCACTTCATGTTTTCCTAAAGAGCGAGCCCAGGCACCTGGCTGTCTGCGAGAGCTCAATGTTCCGTAGCTCGAGTAGTTGGTTGTTAGGCAAAATTAGTTTTATCGGCATTGGCAACTAAACCAAAAGTATTAAAAATGCCAATTGAATTGTAAACTTTTAGGAGGGACTGGTGCAAATCTACATACAAATTTCGAATATTAACTCCGAAGAGTAGTTTCGTGTCATCAGCAAAAGCTATAGTAGAACCAAGATTTAGCTTCTGAATTCTTAATAGGATAAAATTAAGATAGGAAACATAAATGGCCCGAGAACCGAGCCTTGAGGGGACCTATATCAACCTGTTTTCACGAGGATTCTATTTGCCCAGTTCAAACCACTTGCCTCCGTCCTGAAAGATAGGACCTAATCCAAACAACAGCCGGCACGGAACAGCCGAGCTGAGCGAGCATCTGGAACCGGAAGGAATGGTCAAGGCAATTAAAAGCAGCCGACACGTCAAGAAAGACCGCAAGACAAAACTTGTTTGCCTCTACCGAATCAGACACCCGCTGCCATAAATAGGCCAGCGCTAGGTCAGTCGACGTACCTCCGCGAAAGCCGAAGTGGTTGGGTGATAGGAAATTATCGACTCTAAGTGTCGATTTAGCCTGAACAACACCACTTTCTCAATTATCTATGAGATATAGTCAACGACAGATATCGGTCTGTAATTTGCTGCGCGGTTTTGTTTACCCTTTTTCTTGAATAAAGGAATTATCGCCGTATCGTTCAACCGTGTCGCGAAGCTTCCGGACTCAAACGAGCGATTTATAATGGAAGTCAGAGGTCCTGCAAACGAAAAAGCTGATAGCTTTAACAATTTTGCAGGCTCACCCATGACACCTCGGCTCCAGTTTGCCTTGAGACTGGGGAGGACACCAAGAACCTCGGAGAGAGAGACGGGAGAGAGTGAAAATGCAATATTATTTCGTTTCCAGACCTTATCAAGTAAAGTTTCCAGATTCCTGTTCTTCTCGAGGTGAGCGATCGTAGTATTATCTAACGTAGCAAAGTGATGGTTTAGCTTATCTGCAATTTCCACTGGATCTTCCAAAGTTTTATTATCGCCAACTATTAACGCGGACGGTAAGTCCACTGCGTCACGTCGCCTGCCACAGGGTCCGTTGATGAATTTAGCGGAGTTTAGCGGAGTCGTCACGCAAGAATTCGTAACGATGTCGATAGAGTGCTGTCCTCGCAGCGCTGATAGCATTGAGCGGCGACGGTTGTTTATATAGGGGGTCTTTGCGTCTACCGAATTTATCTTACGATGTCTGCGGTACAACTTATTAACCTTGCGGCGCAGCCGCAGTAAACCTGGAGAGAAGGGAAACTGACACTCCTTACCCGAACTGTCAGAGTCAGGAAGGTCTACGGGGTCAAATGACTTTTAGTATCTAAGAAGCAGTATAGTATTAAAAGCGTGAAGTGCAGAATTTAAATTGACTGCATCATTCACTGTTGATTGGAATAAAACCCTACAATACAACTATATATATATATATATATATATATATATATTGTTTTAAATATTTAACGAATAACAGGAGAATTCTCATAAACATGCAGCCATCGCTGGCTGGGTAGTGTAAGACTCCGGGGATAGATGAACTTTCTAATCAAGTTACATCAAACTCACCACCTCACGAACTACCTTCGCAGAACTACTCCACATCAAGAGGACTTTATTGAGTGTTACATCATGTGAGCTGTCATCCAAACAGAGAGACGTTTTTACATGTGTGCTGGAAAATCTCAGAAGTTGACCGGCAATTTCCTTGGCTCGTAAAATTATTTCAAAAGTTGATGAGACTCTAACCCAGTTGCCCGTCTTAAGTCTCTTTAATAAGTGCAAATAGTTTTCACTTAATGTTCCCTGTAAGGTTGCTGGTAGATTGCCTCTAGGCTTTCGCCGAGCCCTACAAATCAATATTTTGTGAATCAGCATCGAAGCAATTGCAGAGCGGGCTTGAAACCTTTCCTATTCTGTAGAAGTCACCTTGAATACCGCCATGTCGATTAAGTAATTGTGTTGTAGTAAATTTTGTTCTTATATTGACTATCCAATTTATTTATGGCCATTAGGACTCTAACATAGCCTGGGTGACCTTTCCTCAATAGAGCCCCATTCAGACTGCCACTTCCTGAGAGTTGCCTGTCTCTCAGGCTCTTTTTTATAGTAGGATGTCTCCTATAGTACCCGGCGTTAATTAGGCCTTCAGATCTCACGGGACTGTACCAGATAGAACTATTTCAGCAGAGGACGCAGGCTGTGCTGTATACTCCTTGGTGCTTTTTTATTTGTATTCAGCAGTACTCATTCGTCAGTAGTGGTCTGTGACAGGTATGACGCCAATCTGGGAACACGTATCCGCTCAGCAGCTTTTCGCTCGCGACAAAGTGAAGGCAACGTTTTTAAGAGAGTTTTAGGGCCTCCCTAGAGACGCAGAAAACAGGCTAACTTATAGTCTGTCGAGGAGGACACCATTCATCGAGAATCTGGTAAACCGCTTTTTATTTTTGACTAAGGCGTCACTACGAGAGTTTCGTAGGAACGTTGAGCAGAAGATGAGATAAATGCCAGAAGCGTTCTACAAAATACCGACAATGTTGTACAATGCATGGATGGAATCGCTCGTCGAGTAGTGTCGCGTTCTCACCGGCCTTTTTCTCCATAGGTTTTACCACAAACTATGCCATCAGGCTTCATAAACTTTCCTATAAGTGTCGCTGCACATTGTGCGGCCTTATTTGCACCCAATATTATCATAAAGCATGTCGGTCAGCGCCAGCTATACGTGTGTTGGGTCAGTTGCATGTTCCGGAGATGAATTTACAACATATCTTACATATGTTCAAATATTAATAAAAACAAATGCCGTTTCTGAGATTTATTAATCGCGTATAATATAATTAACAATACCGTGGTGATGTAATAATAATAAATTCTCCGGAAAATTCATCTCTATGCGAGATCAAGTCACAGGCAGTTTGGTTGAGGCTCTTGGAACTTCACCAAAAGAAGAAGAAAGAAGAATCTTAAAGGGAATGATCGGCCCTGTTACCCGATCAACATGCTCGTTTACTTACTGATCGAGCTGACAATGACTCTACTAGGGCTCGGCTTAGGGCAACCTCTGCAAAGCATGCAAGCAATTGGCTACACGCCCTACCCAGTGCATCATTAGGAACCTTAATGGATGATGCCACTACGTGAATATGTGTTGGCCTCCGACTTGATACGCCGCTCGTCCACCCTCACATATGCCGAAGCGGGGAGCCGGTGGGCATTAGAGCTCACCACGCTCTATCTTGTGCTCTCAGTGAAGGTCGTCGACTACGTCGTGCGGCTATTAATGACAACATAGCAAGGACCCTGAGAACGGCAGCCTAATGCCGCACAATTCTTACGCTAGGGACTTTCCGTTGGCGTCCAGTGGGGCATTGCAATCCCAATTTTGAGATCGCTTGCCGAATAGTGCAGACCAGGTCTGTAGGGCTAGGGTGAAAATTAACACGCTCACTTACACAAGATTGCAATATGAATTGATGAATAAACTATGCATTTTACTATATACACATACGCTTACATAATAGTAATAAATATACATTTAATAACAGCATTTTTTTTTGCGGTTTCGATATCTACTATACGTTGAATAGCACGCTTACGTCTTACAAGGAAGGCGATGGTCGCAGAAGAAAGCAGCGGGTATGTCTGTCGGCACACTGATACCCAGTGATTTAATAAGCAATTACCAAAACACGAAAAACGCAGAGATTGTAGTTTATATATATATATATATATATATATATATATATAGTATTTACGCAATAGATTACAAGCTCCCATGAACTGGACATTTTATTGTTTTTAACTGGGTTTAGATAAATTGTTTGTACTTTTTATTTTACATAGTCTTATACTCCGGCAAACTATGCTTATTTACGCTATGAAAGGCATTCCCACAAACCAGTAGTACCAGCAGGCAAAACCAAATAAGGCTTTGACCCTATTATTTTAATACTTGCGTGTCCGTAAAAAGATCGTCTTTTCTTTGGTTCCGTATGACGGTTAAGCGTCAACGGTGCTATTGGGATGAAAACAGACCACCGATTACTCCTAAACTGCTGTTTCTTTTTGACAAGGTAGCTATCGAAACGGATTTTTACTGTATTAGCCAACAACCTCTAAACAACAAAATATAGAAACGGGTACGGAAGTGAAATGTATCATTTGGTGTCTTTTAACATTTGCATAATTTACTTAAGGTATACCTGCATGCCGAACATTTAGCCGAATAAAATAAGCTTTTGAATACTCATTGCATGAGGTTTGTGGTCGTACACGATTCAGTGCTGTCGAAAACTAAACTTACGTCTGAGCAACAGATATGTTCGACCAGAAATGCCAAAACGAAATTGGTCAAGAAAGTAACGCTCTGCAGGCAACTGCAGTGCGGCGCTGATGGAACTAGAGCGCCTGTTGCTTAACTAGTCATCGGCTAAACTAGAATAGAATAGAAAACGCCTTTATTTACCGAATAAAGGGTAAGAAGGAAAGCTAGGTGGGCAAGGACGCTCCCAAAACCTCCTTGTTGTGCAATTCTCTGGCTACACGCCAGGCGAACATATAATTGACTAGTTTCAAGTCTTGGAATACATTTTGGTAAAAACATTATTTGACTTCTGCGATTTATAATGCGACTATAATGGCGGAGCAGCAGATCAATACTTCACTAACAACACGAGGCCATCTGCGAATAGCAAACTGGAATAGTGGTACACACCATTAGCACCCTACTTTACCTAGACAGTAATTGCAGAGACCAAAATAGCTAGCTTGTATAGCCATTAGAGGGGTACACGCACGCACACCGAGAAACCCTAACAGCTATGAACGGATACAGACTTGAAATCAGAAAAATTAATAGAAATATGCTTTTTGATTTCGCCCCCTGAGTTTAAACTAAACTTTGTTCAACAGAGAGTAGTTTAGGTGCCATGTTTATGTTTTCGAATTCTCATCTTGATAAATAAGGCCGATGAAGGGAATTTTTATTGTATCTGGGCGCAAGTTTTTCAATTCAATTCAAACGCACCTTTATTTTGTCAAAGGGAACAACAGTTTTGATGATGATGATGATAAATAGATGCAGGGTGTTTGTCACGGGTGTTTTGTTTGCGGCCAGATCCCCTACTAGTGTGTCAAACTAACAACGTCTCTTTCGAACACAAATTTAAAGACGAGATGAGTGCGGTGGCACGATACAGAGAACATCGACGCGAAGGCGAAAACGTAACCGTTTCGCGGACCTCTCATAGGCACACGACATCTCAAAACCCGTATGGAACTGTCATTTTTGGCAAATGACCCTGTCACTAGACACTCTTTGGCAGGACACTGCGTTTCTATTTCGTTTGTCGCTCTTCGCCCTGTATATATAGTATATACAATGTATTGCTTTCTCTCGTTCACTCTTACCCCCACCCACCCACCCGCCGTATCTCTCACAACTTTAGAGACACCGTCGTTTTGCTCATTGGTTTTTCGAGCCTTCGGTTCATGGGGGTTTCGTTCGGCGGCGGGGGGGGGGGGGGGTGACGTTCCTTCGGTCGATCTCCACCATCAGAAGCGCCTCAGCAGTGAGATGACAGACGATGGGGGAGAGTCGTCGTTGTTGTCGTCCCCGTCGTCGGGTTTCTTCCGTTGGCGACTCAACCTAACCTAGACGTTTTTCTGGTTTGTGTAGCCGGGTTGCTCACACGACCATGGCAAATGACTAACGGCCTAACTCACCGCACCGGTTCTTCCCGCGCACCGGCCGTCCCTACGGGATCCGCTGGGTTGTGTGAGTCGCACGTGGAAAGAGGATCTACCCAAAGAAAGACACAGAGGTAGATAGAGAGATATCTGATATATAAATAGAGAAAGAGAGAGTGATAGAGTGTGTGTGTGTGTGTGAGAGAGAGAGAGGCAAAGAGAAAGACTCTCTGCGTAACAGGATGACAAAGAGTACTTGCGGTACGCGAGAAACCGCATGAGAAAAATATCGAGAAAATGACGCAGCGAGACGTCGATGGTCAGGACGAAAAAGAGAACAGCGCTCAAACGGCAATCGGCTGAGAGAAGCGGCAGGCGGCGGCAACGCAAAATTTTCAAAGCGAATCTAGGAGTAAAATGAATGAAGGTTTGGAAAGAATGGAGGGGGGTCTTGGGGCTTTCCACTGCTTCAGTGTCTAATTCCCAGCAGGCGACCGTGGTGGGGCTGAGGCAGGCTGTGTGCGAGCACAAAGACGACGACGAAGATATAGTAATTGTTCGACGGGGCCGCATATAGTAATTGTTCGAAAATGAACCACCGGCGATGACCCTGTCAGAGGGCGATATACGGGCACCCACTGACAGGGCCAGGGCCTGGCGCGAACTGAGGCTACCGATCAGCGAACTATAACAACAATTGACTTTTCGGCCTTTTCGTCTTCACGACGATCCGAATATGTCATGTATAGCGCACGTAAACAGAAGTTCAGTACGTGCGTGAAACAGAAAATCGTGTGTTAACGCAGCGCGGTGCTCCCTACCTCCCTAAGGTATTCGCTTTTAGCGCCCCCCCCCCCGTACCCGTACCCGACTCGTACCCGACATCACACTCGTTGTGATGATAATACATACATACATATTGTTTATTTCGAAATAACTTTGCATTTCAAGATGGTACATCATTACAATGCAGACAGTTGTCATTATTTACACCTTGGACACTTCAATGACCGTCCCACCGTTGTGATGATAATCTAGTAAAGTTTTCAGGCTGACCCTCAGCCATGATTTAACGCCCACGGAACTGTTTTTCACATAGCTTCATAGACGGACCCCCATAAATACAAATGTGCAACGGTGGGACTCGAAACCCGCGCACCTATGTGTCTCCTCCGGTTGCGAGGCGCAGACCTAATCCACCACGCCACCGGGCTCGACGTAATGATAGTCTAGTGGTCATAACTAAGCAGGTGATAAAAGTCCTCATCGAGCGCGGTGGTGGCGTGATGCATTCGTGTGTGAGCCCAAGAGGCACATAGGTGCACGGAGTTCGATTCCCGCCGTTGCACATATTCGTGGGGTCCGTCTTGCGAAGCAGTGCGAAAGCAATTCCGTAAACGTTAAATGTTGACTGAGTGTTAGCCCGAGAAAAAAGGTAAATACAATTCTGTCGGAATAGCTGACTCAAAGCTCGATCTAGTAATCACTAATGACAGCATCGATGAAACGAATGACGGGTACAGGCTGTTCCAAACCGACTTTTCCGATTCGTGGTAGTGTTGCTCGTCGAATGCCTTGTCTGCGTTCAGTCTGTTACTTTATATGTTTTCTTGTAGGTGTTTTACACTAATGGTGTGAAAAAAAAAAAACAGGCACTGGTAGTGTAACAATTGGCCATGTTGACCCGTTGACTTTGAACATTGCGTGCGAAGTATATAGTGCGTGTACGTAGTATTGTATGCACTGTATACCGAAAGCAACAATGTTTCACTATGTGTGAGTCTTCAATGGGAGTTTGCATACCGTCGAGGATACGGGTCATTGCGGCATCACCGCCAATCGAGTTATCGTCACCTACCTCGTGATCGCGAGTCGATGAATAAAGTGCGACAACAATGGCGTTATGTGGACGACCGCGACCTAGCTGAATCCTCACCTCACCTCGCCTTCGTTCGGTGATGGTGGAAGCTGCGGTGAAATCCGACCTGACAACTGGCGGATAGAGGGGAGCTGATCGTCATTGCCCAGGGTGCGCTCTTTTTGAAGGGCCTGTTTGACGGGCGGAATTTATGCCGGAAGCCGTTGGTGGGGTAAATCAACACCTCACGTCCCCTCCCCACCGACCTTTGATGGGCCTTTGAGGTTGATGAAGATCGGCGACAACAATGACGACGACGACGACGATGTCGAATGGGGCGACTGGGGTAAGCCGCTCTTGTTGCCAGCAGGATAGATAGCTATATGGAGGTCGGCTAATGCTCGAATCAATCTGATTAAGCAGGTCAGCTGGGTCAGTCACGCCTGCTGAACATAGAGCGACGCCGACTAGAGTAACAACCCGAATGCGATACGAGAGTAGAGAGTCAAGTCAAGAAGTCGTCATCGTCGTTGGCGTCGTCGTGTGACAATTGGGAAGGGAGTCCATTGTAGCTGCCGGTACTACAGATTGAGGCAGCTCACCTGAAGGTTCGATGGTACGTGAACGCCGTCGCCACTACCGTGTTACTAGCGTGTTCAGTCATGTCTTTTGTCGTCATGTTTCTCGCCGTCTTTTCACTCGCGTCGTTCTGTGTCGAACGAGGCCCATCCTTCCAAGCGAGCACTTCTCGAGGGGGACCCCGAAGGCCACCGCTCGTAAAGGCAGGGCCGCTTGGGGAGAGTAGTTGCGTTCGCTCGCCGGGTCAACGGGTGTTGACTAACGATGTTCATCTAGAATATTGAGGGGGATCAAGGTTGAGTAAACGGCACAGCGGAGGGGGCAACACTAGCCAAGGAATGGGTTCGTTTTCCTGGCCGAGCGATGTAAGAGGAGAACATACGATGAATCCCTCTTCCTAGGCTCGCAGGAAGGACATTGAACGACTGAGAGAAAGAGGAGGAAAGGAAGAGAGAGAGAGTATCACACATAGAGTAGGTAGGAGGAAACCTAACACCTCTTACCATATCTGCCAGTTAACAAAATCCGCAACGACTAGATTTTTCGTTCCTTTAATTTTCAAAAATGATTTTCTCAATGAGTTTGACCATACCCTAGCGTTTTGGCCACACAAATAGGGACACCCTATATATATATATATATATATATATGTATATCCTTTCTAAGGGATATATATATATATATATATATATATATATATATATATATATATATATATATATGTATATCCTTTCTAAGGGGAAGCTACCTCTCATACTTAATTGATGCCCGATTTACAATTCCTGCCCTGCGAGCACAGTAATGAACAAAGGAATTGGCTAAGCCTACACGATCACCTTCGGCAAATTTCCTCATCTTCACCCTGGCTTGCGACCACATTGTTTACGCAGCGTTTGGTATGAGGCTCTCAATTTATGTCTCGATGTCGGGACTGTTTTCGTTTTATTAGACGAGGTATGAGTAATAACTGTAATGAAAGATTGGCTAGAGCTGAGGCAGTGATGAAATAGCTGGTGGAATAGTGGTTTGCGCGATTGTCATTCGGCATACCGCCTGAACTGTAATGTGCGTAACGCAGAAATCTCTTTTAAATATATTAGTGGAAGGTTATTTTGGTATACCTGACCTCAGCTTCTGGCATTGCTATTTTTTTCTGAGAGAGAGTGGGTTGTCTGAGCCTATCAAAACCTGCTAAAATTACTACAGATCGACGTTTTCCTCCACAAACTCGCTAAAATTTTCGAGCTAATGTTAAGCGTCTGAGTCCTCATGAACCTCAGGAGGACAGGAACCTCTTAATAACTCTGCAGTTGTGTTGATATTATACAATATTTGTTTAGATACATAGGTTTTATTATACTTACGAGTGGTTTACATTTGTAATAAGTGTCTCTATAGCATATTTTAATTGCATTGGGCAATACTTCATGTTGTTTGTATTGTTTATAACAAAAATAGTGCGTAGCGACCCTTGACCATCATCAAGTTAAAAGGCAAAACCAAAAGCAACCTTGATCGGGCTTTTCAGGACGAACTGCAGCCGAAAGTTTAATTACGACTACCTCAAGAGCTTTTTACCTTTCTCCAGGTGAGGTATTAATATAAAAATATAGTAAATGATTTGTATATTAATTAAATAACATTATATATAAATGTGCATATTGCTCGCTGTTTATAGGATATGTGATCAATAAGACACCCGCCTGTTTCGGCTAATATTGTAGATAGTTCTTTGATTAATAAAATAAAACCATCATTTGTCGTAAGGGTTTCAGTATATTTTTCTGTTATGTCATTATTTGTTATGTCTCCAACAATTAAGCAATCTGCTTCAGGACTGAATTGTGAAATCGATACCTGTCGAAAAAATTGCAACTGATTCTGGATTTGAAAATTTGCTTGTAAATTATTATGGAAATACCAGGCGATGGCAATCTATAAATTGCTGCCTTTTGTATTTTTGGGTTGCAAATTATCAATTCGAACAAGCAGCAGTTAGGCAGCTAAATTTTGATTGAAAAAAATTATTTTCCTCTGTTTACGTGGCCCAGGCAGGTCAAACGAAAACACGTGCTTTCCCCCCGCTAACGTCATCAAGGTGTAGATTGGTTCATTCGGTTGATAAGCGTGTATACACATATTACCCTTTTATATCAGGGGCTCCGTATTTATTTGTGTCGGAACATAGTCTCTTAAAGAAAATAAATCAACGTCCATTTAAATGTAGCTTCACCCCAGCCCGTATCCCTCCTTTATTTTATAAAAAAGTGACACATGTTATAACTGAGCCACTCTCATTAATTTATGCTAAGTCCTACAAAGATGGTGTTGTGCCTGATTTTTTTCGACAATCCGTAATTATGCCTGTACATAAAAGGGGATCTAAGTCGAATATTGATAACTACAGACCTGTGGCACAATCATCAATAGCATGCATATTATTTAAAATATTACTTGTGGCCCGCTCAAGCGCCGGCACCGGTTCGTCGCTCTCAGGGCTAGCAGAGATTCTACAGGGAATCAGACCAGAATGATCTGCGATGTTGAGGTCTTTAGAGGAAGCGTTGCGACCTCTGATGGGACTGCTTTCTGTAGTGGGCAAGTTAAAAGGTCTCGCCTTGTAATGACAGACCACGGCGACAACACGCCTAACCGCGGGCCCGCCAGCCCGCGGTCCGGGCAGTCGGACCCCAACAGGGCCCCCTGCCCAACCTGCGGGCTTTCGTTTACACGAAGAGGTCTACGTCGACACATAACGACCAAGCACGGAGGGGTTGCCTACAACATTGACGATGAGTCACGGCCCTCAAACTCTCGGTTTACCGCGGATGGATTAATCGGCGTTATTCAAGACGTCTTTCGCCGCTGGCGGTTGGTCCGCATTTTGCCAATGTCAATACGTAGGCAAGTAGCCAAAGAGTTCACTAAGGTCCTGTGCTCAGTTGCAGAGAACAACGACGACACGGCCTGGCTTTCTCTCTTCTCTTTCGCGTCCGTTGTCCTCCGCCTCCCCGATGGTGGGAAGGATGACCGGTCATTGGCGGTTAATGTCCGGAAGAACATTCGCGACTTTGCTCAGGGGAGACGGTCTGACGATGGTAGTAGTCCTCTTTCAAACGTACGTCTCCGACAGCGGACAGTCGATCTCGTCCGGCTAGCCATTACCAAGCTTTCGGAAGGCGACGTCTCTTCGGCGGCCAGGGTCTTAATCTCAGAAGACACGCTGGCGCAGAAGCCTAGCGAGACGGTTTTGCTCTTGGATAAGCACCCGCCTGCGCCGTCACCTCTGTCCTGGCCCAGCCTTCCTCAAGTGCCCTTGCCATCAACCACATCAGCCGACAATGTTTGATCTGCCATAAAAACGTTTTCGCGAAGTTCCACCGCGGGCCTTGATTTCATCAGACCACGGCTTCTACAAGACCTGCTGTCCCCCGCTTTAGGAGCTGTCGCCGACCGCCTTGCGGCCGCCCTCGCCAAAGTCGTTGATCTTCTTCGCTGGGGCTCGCCGCTCTCCGAATGGCAACCGCTCATCTTTGGGGCCCGACTTTTCGCCCTCAAGAAGAAAGTTGGCAGCGTGAGGCCCATCGCATGCTCATCTGCAATCCGGAGGCTAGCGGCAAAAATCGGCATTTTTGAGAACAAGGCAGACATCTCATGTGCTCTTGGTGACCATCAGCTTGGGTTTGCGACACCGGGAGGATGCGAGGCCGCAGTGCATTCGACTCGGTCCTTTTTGGAGTCACGCTCTAAAGCTACCCTTGTGGTCAAGCTTGACGAAGCTATGTTCCACCAGGTGGAACTTGCTTATAAGGAGCCATCCTGCCTTCTTCTGCCGCACGATGTCATAATGTCGCAGACTGAGGTATAGCAGGGCGACCCGCTGGGCCCGCCGCTGTTCTGCCTGGCTGTCAAAGAGTTAGTTGACTCCCTCGAGTGCCCGCTAAACGTATGGTACTTTGACAACGGTGTCCTAGGTGGCGCCCCCGACATCCACAGAATTATCGAGTTCGCTGAACGGAGCGGCCTGGCTCTAAACCCTGCGAAGTGTGAGGTTCATGTTGTAGGAGGTGCTGCGGACTCTGAAGTGCTGGAGGCTCTCTCAGGGTGCAAGACTGTCGGCACGGATTTAGAGTTGCTGCGCGTACCCCTATTCTCGCAAGGAGTTCCGGCTGCCCTCGAGAGTGGCTGGCCAAGCTAGAAGATGCGATATCACGCATTCACTTGGTGGGTTCTCATCGAGGCCTCTTTCTTCTGAGATCTTTTTCGGCCCTACGTCTCAACCACTTGTTTCGAGGTGCATATTGCTCACTGGCTTCCGGACTTCTTGAACGACTCAACGACAGCATGCTGGCTACAGTAGAGGCGTTGCTGAACCTCAGTCTATCGACGGGTGCACGCCAACTAGCTCTACTCCCCGTTCTTTGGGGTGGCCTAGGGTTACCTGATGCGATTGTCCTATCTGAGATAGCTCTGGCAGCTTCTCTACACAGGTCTATGCAACAGGCTAGAATTCTCCTCGATTCGGCTGCCCTCACAGACAAGCCGCCGTAGAGCAGTTGCCCTGTGCGGCCACGAGCCCGCCGAAGCTGGACACCAGAAAGAATGGTCAACAGCTCTATATGAGCAAAGGGTCGTAGACTTCATTGCGGGATGCACGACGGACGCCGATAATTCCAGGCTGCGCGCCGTCTCCTCCAAGGGGGCGGGCGCATGGCTACACGCCATTCCCTGTGCCCGGATCGGGATCCTGATAGATGACGAGTCGGTAAGGATTGCCGCCGGACTTCGTTTGGAAACAGACATTGTATACACTCATACCTGCGTCTGCGGAAACGTCGTCGGGCTCTCGCCGAGGCAGGCAAGGTTAGAAAGTACCAGAACATCGGGTACCCATACAGGTTTTACCCCCTTGCCTTCGAGACCCTTGGCGGGCCCGGTCCATCCACTCGAAGTTTGCTACAAAAGGTCGGGAAACTGCTAATTCTAGCCAGCGGAAACAAACGAGCGGGGGATTTTCTCAGACAGCGCCTGTCGCTGGATGTGCAATGGGGCAATGCGGCCTCGGTTCGGGGCACTCTCCAGAAATGGCTGGTCCTTACACTCGACCCCCCCCGTAACCATTTAAACTTTTACAGAAACGAATTTACTTAAATATAGACAAGCACACTGTTTTATGGATATCAAGTTATCTAACGAATCGGAGATTTTGTGTGCGGGTCAACCACAGTTTTAGTCGGTATGGGGTGTGTCCTTCGGGTGTGCCTCAGGGATCATGTCTAGGCCCACTTTTATTCTGTATATCCATCTTAGATCTTAGAAACGTTATACCAAAAGCACTAAAGCACAAACTCTACGCAGATGATCTTAAACTTTGTGGGCCATCTGGCACAGCCGAGAGGGAGATATTACAGAGAACAATTGACTCCATCTCCGATTGGTGCGCCAAAAATGATATGATAATTTCAGTCCTAAATGCGCCGTTGTGTGTCTAAAAGAGGATCACGTTTACACACTTGATTGACAAGAGATACTCAGAGTAAACAGCATTCGCGATTTTGGCGTAACGGTAACACCGAAACTAGATTTCATTATTCACATCACGCAAACTATTCAATCTGCTAGTCTTATATGTAATATGATATTTTGTTGTTTTATTATCAAATGTACAATGTCCTATATCCGCCTTTATCATAGCTTTGTAGTTCCCAAATTAATCTACAGTATTGAGTCTGGCGGCCGTATTTGAAGAAACATATTGACGCAATTGAAACATTTTATTCTAAATTCCGTCGACGTGTTGCATTGCGATCTTAGGTATATATATATATATATATACAATCATGGTGCGCACTAGTTACGATTGTCAAGAAAATACGCTCGAGTTTCTGAACCTACAGTGTAAAAGGTAATGGTTTGCTAAACAGTCTGCACCCAGAAAGAGATTTTTCATTACAGGGCGACGGTCCTAACGGTACGTTGGCCTTACGCTGAGTAATTACCGTGTACGATCATTAGTTTGAAACACGGAGAGCGGTAGGAGGTGCGGCGAGTAGCCGATTGGCTCTCTTGAAAATGCTCTCAGCGGGAGTGCATTCAGGCGCCGGCTTCAGAAAAACGGCTCGAGCTCAAATGGAGAAGTTATTTGACCGGCGTTAATAGAATAATAGCGATAGTTTTATTAATCGTTGCAACATTGAAAGTACTCTCACCGAAGTCGCTGTGTCGAACTGAGAAGCCATTAACGAGTCGTCAAGAGAGAGATCCCACCACTGGCTACCACGCTTGCCGACCGCCGTCGTTGTCAACAGCACTAAGGGGCCAACGAAGGAGCTTGCAATATTGTACATCTATATACGTTGCATTCTTGTATATACGTATGTGTCACATTTTTAATATACGCTTGTGTGGATACGGATGCATTATCTGGATATAAGGTAAGGCTTTTCTCTTGTTTCCACATCAGGCGTGGCAAAGTTTTTTAAATTTCCCGTGTAGCGGGTATTGAGCTAACAATTGGGACCAGATTGCGGCATTTTGTTGACGTTTGGGTAGAACATATTATCCTCTGACACAGAGTAATTATCGCGAAGCCGTGACTACATTATTCAGGCACACATACTGCTAACGTGTTTTGTATAAATAATTGTTGTACTTGAGGAACTCCTCCATTCCAAAAGGCAGCTCTAAGCTAAAAACAGATCTAAATATTCATATTTTTGTCGAACAGTTTTTCAAGGTTTATGCGGGTAGGATTTTCATTCATCATTCTTGTAGTAGCGGTCAAAAGAATGGTAGCTCTATTTCAATATTATAAAAAAAACTATGACCTTTCACACGAGGTTTATTTTATATCGCATCTCCACCAAAGCCTCCTCCGGTTTCATATGCATAATTCAATTATTTCATATATTTTGATTATAGCGCGTTATTACATCCAAACCGCATACAAATTGTTCTTAGACAGGATGTCTAAAACATGTGTATACCCATTAGGTTACCTTAATTTTAATATTAAAAAACTGATGCCTATATCCTTGCATATGTAACCAGCCAATATTTCCGGGGTTATAAACATGTTAAGATTCTGAATCCATGTTAATCCTACACATATTGTTTTTTACACTATTCAGTCATTAATCCAGATAACCTAGGCCTGTTGGGTGACGTTTTTGTACTTGAAGAATTCATTCGGTTAGGTAATCATTGTATCTATATATTCTCTACCGATGCTTGACTATAGCAGCCTTAAGGCTCGCGATAGTATGCCTGCCCGGAAGGTATTATATCTGCTGATGAGCTTAGCAAATCAATCAGACTAAACTGTTGGACTGTAGACGTCTTCCTTTAAAGTTCGCATAAAGTTGAGTTAAATAAGAACTGAGATATTTGTCGCCACTACTGCATTCGCCGATAGACTCCACTTCGGCGACAAAAGCTTAGCTGCTTTCTAAAAAACGGAAAAAATACGAACGAAATATCACTACCATTCTCGGGGTCGCCAACCCAACAAATGATTTTGCCGAAAATGGTTTTCAAAGTTCTGTGGTAGAGATTCTAACCTGGAAATGCGCCAGGATCTAGTCGACCCTATCAAATGGAAAACAGCGTTCAGCGCTCAAAGATGCACAAAAATTTAACAGTTACCACTGGAGAACTCACGAAAGAGATTGAAATGAATCACGGATCTATTCTCAGGATGCTCAAATACTTGGAATCACTTCCAAGCTCTGTATTGGGTTCACTAGAAACTGAGTAATGCCAACCATTTAAAGCAGGCGATCAACACGGAGGTTTAGTGCCAACCACTCCAATGAGTTCAAAAAAAGTTTTACGGACGCACATTTACAACTTGTGAACAGCAAATGGGCTATCTTTTACTAAAATAACGTGCGGCCCCATGAGAGTAACGCTAGCTCTAAAATATAAGTCCTGGGCTTGCTGGGAACTTGTTGCGAGTCTACCAGACACTTTGTACCCTCAAACCTATTATTGATCCTTCAAATGTTGTTGATTTAAACAAATTTAAGCCCTTTGAGGATGTTTAAAATGAGAAACAACAATTTTTTATATCCAGGAGAAAACAGTTTTGAAAACAAGACATCGAAATGCTGGTTTCTCGTTGGCAAAATATCATTGAAAGTGGGGGTGACCATAATAATGATTAAATAGACTCGCAAGTTTTAGCAAGTCCGTATTTTTGCTTCCGACGAGAACGAAAAATGCCCATCAACTCAAAGTATATATATATATATATATATATATATATATATTTAAACATACATATATGCAACATCATCAGCACCCTTGTGAGCGCGGGTCATATTGGTCGTTCGGTGGCTAACGTGGTTTGTGTACTATGCCATCGATAACGGATAATGCGAATAAGAGGCCAAAGCAAGTCTCCTGGGGGTATTGGCAAGCTCTGTACAAGTGTTCATTTCTTTTGCTGCCTCGCTCTCACGCGATGCTCCGGCCTGCATCTTTGACTCGATTGTATTGCGTACCTCTTCACGGCCAGA
>QVRM01002213.1:0-38466 GCA_003439945.1 Dermanyssus gallinae
CAGCCTACATACAGCAAACCAGGAAGCTCTTTTTACCAATACGGGGTAGGTATCGCTGGAAGCAGCCACAGCGTTTTGTTAGCAGTTGCGCGGGGAGGTGGTAAGCGAGTCGTGTTTAAGGTTGTACCATTGTTAAGACCAGAGAGTATTAATTTTGTCCAACATTCACACCATGGATGGCCCGATTGAATCGCTTATCAAGGATCAAGAATCATAGTTCATGGCAGAAGATCTGTAGAGTTTGCGTCCGAGGCGAAAACGACCATCGCACATAAAGTGCAAGAAAAAGTAATCTCAAGAACACTCGGAATGACAGTACTGTGGACAATCCCCGACGAAGGCAAGTAGGACAACTAAAGTTTAGTACATACTCGACCTACGGTTACAAAATGCACGATTGAGAAGAAAGCTCTCGTTGGCAGGCCCCTTGAAAGATACCATGCGTCTTCCGAATGGTTCCAGGAGCAGTAACTATTCTGCCGATCAAATCCCTGGCAACTCAACGGAACTTGCATAGACTAGATTCTTTAGGGTGCCCCAAAGGAAAAGTCGAGACTGCATAGATTGGGCGATCGCGTTTGCCAAGTGCTCTGGTAAGGTTTGTGCTCAGAATATGTGCTATGTTGATCCATTTGACCTGTCGGGAAGTATACGGTTCAATAATAGATCCACTATGCCAGCCCAGACATTCACGGAGAAGCGATGCTGAGGGCAAATCTTATGCGGGTTCCCCGTGGCTCACCAGCGAACATTGTGTGCGCTGAACCACCACCTTGTGTGAAGGACCCTTCGTCCGCAAGAGAACACGAGCAGGACATTCCACATAGGCCGCTGCTTGTTGCAGAAAGCACGACAGTAATGAATGCGTGGCTGGAAATCATACCGCGAGGCTTGAACTCGCTGATTCATTTAGCACCCCTCGTCCAGGTGGCACGACTTACAAAACCGACACTTCTAGCCACCTAATGCCCAATGCTTCGGAAGGACGCGCGACTACTTGTTCAACAATGTGTTGCTGCGTATTTGGGCTTAGCCCACTGTCCGCGGTCGTCCGGCGTCGTAATGGCGGCTGTAGAATGATTCAGTTTCGCCGAGCAACGATGTAGTCACGTAAACACTGCGCTGGCACGTATCCATCGTGGCTGTGAAAAACGCGCTGCGTACAACCGTATGTGGTACTCGTGTTACCGTCTGCTTTACCAGACATTAAATGCAGTCAGCATGCATGTCGGCATTTGTGAACCGGTCCATCACGATACACGTGGTAGAAACGTCATCATTTTATAATGGAACGTTAATCGAACATATCGACTGTAATGTTCACCAGCCCCACGATCGGGCGGCGACCGTTTACGAGTTCGCCAGTCTCGCTCTCTCAAACGAGACACGTCTTCTTCCTGACTCGCACCAACGACTACTAACTCTTTTTCTCATGCCTCGTTCTATAACCACAGATTGCCCGCGCATTAGTGACTTTCCGCGTCTTCGAGACGGCATCTTCTATTTGGCGCCGTGTCTTTAGCTGGCTTCGCCATTGCCGTCAATTGCCGACGTTGTTGTCTATGTCCGCGCTGCATAACGGAGGCTGCTATCCTACAGACACAAGGCTCAATCACCGCACCGCACTCAGCTCAACATCTCTAATCATAGCAACGCAAGATACCGCTCCTACAACGAATAGGAACTAATGTTCCACAGAGTATTCGGTCTATGATGTGGTTCCAGCACAATGGTGTCCCAGCGCACAACGCCCTTTAGATACGGAACTATATCTGGATGAGGCCTTCGCCAGTGCCTGGATTGGCTAAGGCGGTTCACAAGCATGCCGCCGCCGCGTCGCCCGATCTATCCAGTCTGGACTTTTTCCTTTGAGGCCACCTAAAGAATCTAGTCTGTGATCTGATCGCAGAATAGTTACTGCTGCTGCTGGAAACCATTCGGGAGACGCCTGGTATCTTTAAACGCGTGCAACGAGACCTTGCTATTGCTACAGAGTGTGTTTATATTGGCTGGCGGGCATTTGTTCGAGCAGAGTGGAACTGAAATAAATATTTTCTGAGCTCCTACAGGTTTGACGAGTGACTCGATTGACAAAGAAAGCGAACATGGTAGCTGCATGTAAGCACTTACATCCGATATGGCCATTGGTTGATTTAAGTTACTTGCAAGCACAGACCTAGGCCTATCAATTTGGTCCCAAAATGATTCACTTAGATGTACAGTCGTCTGAACGTATTGGCTGTGCACACGTAATAGACAAATTTTGAGAACCTGGACGTAAAGCTTCAACCATGCAAAACATTTTGTAAATTCTTCTTAATATCACAATTGCCGCTACTCTAGCTAAGGCCAAGTATAATTCAGAAGCTGTATAATTTTCTCCGCCGCCGCTCATGCGCCGCTATGCTCGCTTTTTAATTAAAGATTGCGTTCTCTCACCATCGTGCATTTTGTGGACGTATATCCGGACAGCCACCTCTTAAGTCACAACTTAGAAAAATGCATTAAAAAATCCTTGTGCTCTTATACGAAGCATTTCCGCTCCCCCTTTGCATTGGCAAGATAAATTTTCTCACCGAGCTTGACCATACCATGGTCAAGTTTATATCTATATATATATACGTGAATAGTGTGTAATGCAAGATGCAACAACGTCGAGCCCGGCACCTTAATGAATCGCCTGCTTCGCTGTCGAGACGCTCAAAATAGGTTTTAAAATTGCCAATTCCAAATATAACGTTAGGCATATATAGTTGGCTCCTTCAAATCTTTTTAACATACCTTCCTTCACGCATCACAGATGATGCAGGAAAATCTACCCTTCTCGTCGTATCCTGCCCAGGATCAAGCGTGTGACTTAGCGCATTACTCGCAGGCGCTAGCGGCAACCCGTAATGAACGATATAGCCCTATCCGCATTTGTGCCGGCCTCAAAGTCTACCGGCCTACGCTTTATGGAACCTCATGTAGGTAAATGTGACGAGTCAGTTTAGTGAGTCAACGAGTGGAGATTGCAAACCACGCCAGGCCGCGATCGGCAGATAACGCACAGTGCGATCTGCAGGTTTTCCCTGCATTCGGACAGCTACAGAGCTTTTAGTTATCAAACGACGGGAATCACCTCAAGTAACTCTCGCTTAAGCCTTGATACGGCAAGGTAATGACGAGCTCTAAAACCTTATACATATAGCGTGTGGCGGTCCTTTTTCTTCGTCGAGCTACGGGCAAGTTACATCAACAGAAAGTAACACGATTCGAAATATCCCCCCTCTGTCACTCTCATAACCGTTCACTTCTCAGATGTAAAACGTTTGTGGTGGGTCGAATCCGTTTACCATACTTGTTAGAAGTTACTAAATGTAGGCTTTCGCTTCATCTTTAAATTGTCAGCCGAGTCATAGCGTGCTATGGTAGACCTCTGGTCTTTTTCTAGAAGCAGAAGAATATAACAGCAGGACATGCTCAACCCGACTGAAATCAACAAAGGAAGAAATACTTCTGCTTGAGTAGCATTCGATCGCCCAGTGTTACCTAACGTTGGCCGCCCAACACTTCCACATTGACGAAGAAGTAATCTAGCAGTTCTTCGTTGTTGATGTTGTTGCTGCGGCTGATGAAATTGCTACTGTTACTGGTCGAGCGCGTACACGTAACGAGCATGATACAATGGAAGATGCAGCAGTACGTGTAGATGAAGATAAGTGAACAGTGCTCGAGACTGCCGCCATTGCGTTTTCCTTAAAGATGAGGGAAGATACCCTGACTTCCTGACGAGAAAGACAAGGACGGCGCCAGATCAGATCGACATGACTAGAGTAGAAAAAAAAGCGAATAGCAAAACGCGAAGGAAAGGTTGCAGTGCACACGAGAAAGCGTGCACGTATGCACACGTGCTTACAAAATCATATACGCGTTTACCTCCATATGACATTATACTACATACATGCATGCATGTATGGATGCATGCATATAATTGCACACACGGATAATTACGTACAGACAGACGTCACATACACAGCGGCTTCTGCATACGACAAGTGTAGCGGCACCCCACAACTCCACAATATGATGCTTTGCCTATGCTGATGCTGCTGCTGCCGCGAAGAGGCCTTGACCGAAGGTGGTGACGGTCGGAGCTGTTAAGCGACAACGATAAATGGCACGTCTGGCTTCCGAGCGTCACGCTCGTAGACGCCCATTGTCGGATCGTGTTGTTGTATTGCTCGCTGCGTCACGTGAACGCTGCTCGCTGTGCCGTCGCGTGCCGGCTATGCATGTCCTTAAATGCCATTTCTGCTGCTGCTGCTGGTGTTGCTGTTAATCGAGCCGCACACCGGCTCGTACAGTTAAGCCCTTAGTTTATAGCGGCGAGCGTAAATGGCACGTTTGTATTTTCAGCCTCTGCCACGAGTGTGTACAATTGCTGTCGTTTCGGGGTTCCATTTTGCTGGAGATATGATTATTGCTACTTGTGCTGAGGTGGGCCAACGACGTGCGGAAATCATGTGGAGTTTCATCAAATGCCATAGATGGTACCAATACAACTGTTTCATTGTTGTCATTTTAAGCTCGTACGCGTTATGCTGCCAGCCTTTTGCAAAGACCTGGAGAAGAACAAGCAATATAATCGCTAGTACTATTACTACTACTGTAAGTAAAGTTTTTTGCTACTACTAAAAGTAAAGTTTTTGGGCTAACTCTCAGCTAAGATTTAACGGCCACGGGACTGCTTTTCGCATTGCTTCATAGACGGACCGCCATAAATACAAATCGGTGCAACGGTGGGGCTCGAACCCGCGCATCTATGTGTCTCCCTCCGCTTGCGAGGCGCAGACTAATGCATTACGATCACCATAATTACGCCACTGGGCTCAACACTACTACTACTTCGACTACTACTACTACTACCACTTCTATAATTAGACGTACTGTCGACTGATTAATCAGGTCGGCGCAACAAACAAGCTTGTGCCTTTGAGCGAATATTGTTGCTCAGTCATTAATTCATTCAAAGTGCAGATGTAGGAGGAGGCGTGCCGCCGCACACCGAGTGCACGCGCTCGTTTAAGCGCTAGTACATATGTATAATACCGCTATACAGCGATACCCCGCGTGGTGCAAACGGAGAGAACTGACTTCTATCGTCAGCTGTAGCGATGAAGCCATCGGCTGCTGCTGCGGTTACGGTTACTTTAAGTTATTGCTAAAAAGTGTCGCAGTGAGTGCGACATTCATTCGTCATCTGTACGCCATATGATTTCTCCTTTGACCATAGGTGAACGTGTGGTGGCATTAGCAGCAAGACAAGCGCGGACTGAATATAGCTCCGACACTCCGTGGTGCCTGCCGGGCTTTTAACGTTTGAGCGACTGCAGGACACACAGCAAACAGTTGCGATCAGTAGTAGCGAGGCTGGGCTTTTTTTGTTGTTGGTGGGCACCAGTTATGATATGTTATTGGATACACATGCGGAAAGTTACGCGCTATTTTTTGTCGTTCTGTGTGTGACTAGACCAGTTGTTAGCTAGATAGACAGACTCATACCACTTCAGGATTTCAACAAGTAGCATAGTATCATAGGAATAGCCAATGCGAGTGCGTTCCTGTGGGAAACACAGAGCCGTCTGCGGGGAAAGAACCCCAAGAGGGAAGAAGAGAGCGAGAGGCAAGAAGACAGAGAGGAGAGCGAGGAAAAGAGAGAGAGCCGAGAGAAATTGAGCGCATGACCGGAAGATGTCCATCATTGGCCAGCCACCATAACTGTCGATCGACGATGCGCTGCCGTGGCCGCAAGAACGGTCCTCATGGATGCTTACCCAGCAATAAGTAGTGTCTCTCGAAAAAAGAACGCCATCGCTTCTGAGGAAATCTATCTTTCGCCTGCTAATGCTGTCATCGCTATGGCAGAGAATATTAGGATTTCAGACACCCCCGCGCACCCGTCTTCAGCGATGTGGGCCGACAGAAAAAGTCCTCTCGTTAGAGTACATCGTGTACAAGGCAAATATATGTGAATCATATATAAATATATATATATATATATATATATATATATATATATATATATATCCACATTTATATATATATATACATTAACGAAAGACCTTTAGAGGCCCTAGTCGCGTTTGAAAAAGTTTCTAACACACTATGTGTCCATTGCTGATCTATTTTCGTTTGTTTCGCCTTCCGTTCGCTGTGGCCTGCTATCACACATTAATCAGTGCCACATGCATGCTGTACTTAAAACAGTGTCTGTTTCACGCAGATGAGTGGGTGGGGCGATGCTGGGGATTGTGGGGGGGGGAGGGGTTAAACGTAGTGGATGCCACACTACGTTGTTGCTGCCTTCTCAATATATAGAACTGCTCATTGGTTGGTGGTTGGATATTGTTAGAGTTTTAAAGGATCTCCCAAGGGACCAATTTCGCGTCCTAAAACGCGTCGGCGCGTCTGTGGTCTAGGCTCGGTTAAACGCGACGCGTGACGGCCCCCCGAGACAGCACAGCGGCCCGGGTATGCGGGGGGAGGGGGGGGGGAATGGGGTGATGTCCTTCAAATGGTTGGCTCCGTTGGTGATTTTATTCAGCCAGCTTCCTGTTGGCCATCAACCAAGCACAAGTTTCGTGCTAGGTATAGCAACGAGGATGCCACCGTGCACCTCGCTGGGGCAGGGCGGCCGCCATTAAGAGAGAGCGTTATCGTCACTCTGATTCAGAACCGCAAACAGTCGGCCGGCAACTTCTTTCAAACTCTATACGTGGTGTGAATTCGATGCCGGGTGTTCGATGCTGCTTTGTCTCGCAGCCAGCAGCGAGAGTGATGATCCAGTTGCCATAGCTGTGAACTCGCGGAACTCCAACAATTGTCCTATTGAGAGAGAGAGAGAGGAATCTGACGACCGGCAATGCCACTTGCTTGTAGCATTGCCTCAAGCCAAATGGCATAGTGCAATTCTCCTCGATCTGCTCGAACGATAACAGGGTGAGGAGAAAATCATTTTAGAGGAAACACAGGAGACCTATGTAGTGAGCTCAATTCAGCAAACGCTTGGCTCGTAGCGCTAGCGGGATAAGAGAAAATAAGCATGTTTTTTTTTTTATCTACTGCGCAACGACGTGTTAATTTTTATGATAGGGTCATTTGCCATAAATTACTGTCTTGATTGATCATATATGACAGATACACACACAGTCATACCCACATTGGCAGGCCAAATTTGACGTGGTGCTTTTCTGGTGAAGAGCCCTAAAATAACAAACCCTAAGCTGCATTTAAGAGTTGCATTTTTTCAGTCATGCGATTATAAATCTAATGCAGCAGCAATGCACTGGCACCCCATAGGCTTACCAGTTCACTCACTTAACCTGCTTATCCCGGATAAAAATGAATAGAGCGACCGGGGGAGCGAACTCTTTCTTACGCAGGTTCACACTGACCACGGTCATTTCCAAAGCAATATTTTTGGCAGAGGCAAGGCTCCCTCGGAGAGATACGGCATCGACGATGACCGCGAGCACATTTTATTGAAATGCAAGCGATTAGTGCGAGCAAGGACAGCTGTTATAGCGCTGAGCAATATCCAGACGGGTCCGAAAAAATAAAGAAATGAGTCGGAACACCTGGCCCACCGAGAAGTAATATGAGGATGTTTGTAGAGTACATATGCGGCACAGCATCAGCATGTTCGCTGGACGACAAACCGGCCACTGCAGTGATGAAAGCGAAAGCCGAGTTTGGCAGGCGCAGAAGAGAATGGATTGCGCTTACGACATCAGAGAGATGTCGACGTGGCTTGTAATCAAACGGGTTAGGACAGGTATTGGGACCAGCACGCCGACTCGATGGGGAAACCCGTGAGTAACCTCGGCCACATGATCCGTTTGGCGCTCGCCACTTCTCTTAATGGCCCCTAGTGCTGGTCTATGGATGACCGGGCCATTAGAGATTGAAGCTTAAGGGGGAAGGTGTGTCTAGTGGGTAAAGGTCCTGTCGGACCACTAGCCAATCACTGGGATAGAGTCTCCCACACGGCTCAATAGGGGGGGTAGTAACATGTCTCTCTCATAACGACGCTAGGTAACTGCGTTTATCGTCGTCCGCCAAAAAAACCTGCTGCATTTAAAACGATTGCGCTTGACTTTGCAACACTAGGGAACGGCAAGACCTATTCTCGGTCTATTCTAGATACAGACATGCATGTTTTGGAGGGAGCTAAACTACACCAAACAAGCAAATTGCAACAAACGTATGTAAACTTATGTAGACAGTTTTCGTCCTGTCGACGACGTTCTTGTGCAAGCCTGGCGGGCCTATGGGCGGCGACCCTCGCAACTTGCTTAGTGGCGTAATGGCGCTTGAAGAAGGTCTCCTTCCGTCTACGAGCTTCTATTCAACAGTGTCGTTAGCGGGCTTCATCACAAGACGATCGTTGTTCGTAACCCTGTGTTGTCTCTGATTATACTTTGTTCGATATCTATACACATTTCTATAGGAGTCGGTGGTTAAATCTATGTCTTTTTAGGCGCACTGCTCGCTCGTCATCGGAACGATGAATTGTAAGCCGCATTATACCGCATACATTTTTAGAACAGCTATCCTTGTATATATATATATATATATATATATATATATATATATATATATATATATATATATATATATTAAAATAATTATGGCCGAAAAAGTTCTACTGCTAGATAGCGACGTTACTGCTGCTGCTGCTGCCTATTTTTCTTCGTAGTCACATCACGCGCTGCCGGCCTCGAGTTGTTCTCGCTCGAGTCGTGGTTGGTTCTCTGCGCGATGGAGGACGTGCAGCGAGTGCGCACTCAACTATACGATAAGAATCTCCTGCTTGACGTCTAATCATGGCGAATCCAGCATCAGACGAGTTTTTGCAGTGCCACCGCCAATAGGCCGCGCCTTACACTGCACTTCGATAAGGTGTGTGGACAACGGTCCAAGTGACGTATACACGCATATATATATATATATATATATATATATATATATATATATATATATATATATATATAATATATATATATATATATACATATATTATATATATATATATATACATATATATATATATATACATACACTTATGTCCGTATAGATAGTACATATACTGGATATATCAGCATTAGCGCATATTCATGATGTCTATACGTACATCAACGTATTCGGAACATACCTGGTACACACAAGTCGCTCTCACTTTTGCTACTCATCAATTTATTAGTTCATACAAGTTGTTTACACATTACTGTTATCGGTAGCATCATCGTCATTTACGAAAAATAGTACAGATTGCACGGTTTGCATAATGTTTACATCAGCACTCATGGGAGACCTCGAAAAACTTCTCGCACGTGCATATCCTCTTATGTGGAATATTGGGAAACGAATTTAGTTAGGGCTCCTCCAGACGTTCGACTTCATTGCTTATGTCTCGTAGAACAGCACTTCAATTTCAGCCAGCTTTTTCTCTCACTCAAACAAGTATTCGTTAAGTGCATCTGTTCTCGCGAGGTTGTGTGTCACAAGTGTAGAACTAACACTACTCGATTACAAGTGGTACGATGCAACATTGAATTATATATATATATATAAATAATCGTATCATATTTAATAAATAACATTAATTAAATAAAATTGTCTCCCAACAATAGACAAATTCGATCTAGTTTGAGTGCATTTAACAGGCAGAGCGGAGGCGCTGAGTTTGGCGCAGGTTTTCCCTGGAATTTTTATATGCTGCTTGCACTTCAGTTAATCTCCCTCTAGTACGATATCTTCCGGGCCTGGTCTGTTTATAAAGCCATTGGACTTTACGGCACTGAAGATTGAGTCCCCCAGTGGGCTTATGGCGAAAAGCCGCTCGCATAAATAGTAATGCCGCAAAGATGCCAAAAACGGCCATGTGGTCTACTCATACGGTCGAAAGTAGTACTTAAAATATAAGAGCCATAAAGCGTTATTTCGCCATCACCCTGTCGTTATCCAACGCATTTCAACAAAAATATTACGAGCATATCAATTTAGCTCACATAGAGGACGCGGATCCGGACTGAAAGAGACAAGCTCCGTCGAGAACGGCAATAGGAGGACAAAACAGTGCGGGGAAAAGCGGCTCTATCCTACACATGGCGTATATGCCGCAAGGATATCATACGTGTTATATATATATATGTATATAGCTATTGGACGGCATTGAAGGCAGAGTCGTTTAGTGGGCTTATAACGCCATGCCGTTCGCATGAATAGTAATGCCACCGGGATGTTTATATATATATTTTTTTATTTTTTATAGGACCGTCTTCTCCAGACGGCAAATTTATTTAAGTTCAATAATTCCTCACTGAGCTTGAAAATTTCTATTATTACATAAATTCAAACAATTATAACTAATAGTTATAAAATATGAGTGTTTATATTTTTGCTGTAAGCAAGCAATGACGCCACTTTATGCAATAATATGCGTGTATTCCTGGGTAGAGCGTAACCTGGAAAAAGGAGTATCGACTTCTACGTTTTAATTAGATCATGAGCGGTGCAACAACAGATAGGCTTATTTATTCTGTCCTCAATCAGAGATAACTTTCAGATTATCTAGCATATACGCTATCTTGGTAAGAACACCTTTTCGGTGCTTCTATTTAATTTTTCTGATGATTCGGCGCAGCATTAGTGTGATTTTCAACTGAGTAGGGTGGTTTACAGGTAGTTACAAATATATTGCCCTGAATCCATGAGGTCGTGGATTTAAATCGTAGACCGCCCACTTTTAAATTGGTTTGCATAATTTTCTATTTAGATCAGGTAAATGGTGGAGTGGTCAATAATTGGGCATGACTCAAATAAACACAAAAACAAACATGTCTCAATAAGAGACAGATGTTGCGTTGCCTTTCCTCTATTAGAAAAAAACTCATTCGAATATAATGAAAGAAGAACATCAAACCCGGATTTCTCCCCGTCTTCTACTACAATTTGCGTTTTTTTTTTCTTAAAAAAGACGATACTTTTACGCAGTGTATTAGATGAACAAAATGCCACAGTATACATTGCACAGGCGCATAACAGCTGTAACTAAAATTAATTCGAGTAATTATAATAAAGGTCATAACGAACAAACGTCGAACAACCTCTACTGTCTGCCGTCTCCACAAACAATAACAACACAAAACAGGGGTTTCGTTAGTTTGATTACATAGGCATCAGGTCAACAGGTACACGTGTATGGACGGACCAGCTGTGTGGACTTAAGTTTTTGCACCAGGCTGAAGCCTCTCCGCGCTACTCTCCCATATGTCACTGTTCTTGGTACAGCCATGTAGACCATTTATTCGAGTTTTGTCAGAGGGAAGTGGTGGAGGTGGAGTTCTAGGCATAATCGCATCCACTTGTTCGGAGTATTAGCTCGTATGTGCTACCAGATACATTTAACGTGATGCAGTCTAGAGAATACATATGGCACATCTAAGCTAATATTAATATTTACATAAGCAATGGTTGCACTGCCAAACTAGATATATATATATACTACGTCTGTACGGTTTTTCAAAATATCGCAATGGCGGCCACGCTTAGTTATTATCAATGCAAAACAACTGAATTAACAACAAAGTAATCTCTAATTAATAAATTCTTTGTGGACTTAGATTTTCCCCTATGTAAACAGACGCCTCTTTATAAGCCGACGGAAGAGTAATAATCGTTCTAAAATAATATGCAACCATAGCTTGACTGTACTTATAAGAACAGTGTTCGTAACATACAACAATGCATAAGTGGTATATAATACAATGGGCTCAAAAATTACGTAGCGCATCTTGAAACGCGCTGTGAGTTTACTCGCAAATTGACCATTCTCTGGTTCAATATAACACGCCCGATGTCCATTGAAGTCTTTCAACTTTTAAAAACGCCATGCTTTACAATAGCGTTCAGCGGTAGCTAGTTTAATTGGTATAGGTGTACATAATTTTACAAATGGTCAGTCAACCGCAATCCTACATCATACGATCGTTATTTTGGTAAATCTTTTGGTATATTAGGTAAATATTTTGTCATTTGGCCGCCTAGTTTAATGTGTAACATATTTTGTGCATTGCCGAATTATACTGCGAAGTTGAAGCGGTGCAAAACTCTGGCGATGCAATGCTTACGTTGTACAACGTCCGATGAATCTCGGCAAACCAACCGGAAGACTTCATTTGTTAGAATTGGCGTAATTAGCGGAGTTTCTCCTGGTCGACGATGGAATTACTAATCGACGTCCGAAATGTGCTTACCTGCAACAGCATAATGTGATAAGGTCAGAACATCCAATTCGCTCGGTTACTACCTGGTCAATTGGTTAATAAATTGGTACTGTTGCTATGTGCTTTTTTTAGAGCAGCAAAGTCTAAAGTATTTTAGGGATGAAATGTCTGCGATCAACCAGAAGTTAGGCATTGTAGACGGACAACTCGAAAGCAGGCAACATTTCTTTCTAAAAGTTTACTTTTTACATCCCAAGAGGTAACGCAGCAACAGTAATAGGATCAATGCAGCAAGAAGTCAAGAGGGGGCTAAAGTTCTATTCGGTAAATCAAACACATGCCATTAAAATGAAAACGTATGAAATGTATATGTGTTGTTCTAGCTTGTTTTGGTGATTCTACGCATTGTATAAATTTAGCCGCAATATGCCGTGTTACTAAACGTGGTTGAGTGATAAGCATGAAATCGTCGTAACGTCAACGTGGTCGACTTTCTTATAGGCATGGGCGAGCGCAACGAACGTACTGCATCGTGGATTTTTGCTGGATAGATAGATACAAGACTGTCACAATCCCAGTCATAAATACCAACCGACTCTCGTAGGTAGAGCGCAGTTTTTTTAATTCCTGTGAACCCTATATTCAGTATTCTGAATCCCACTGAAATCGTTATTTAGTTCACCAATTTGATTTCTATTAATAGAGTATGATTTAAGGACGTCACAAGCTCGATTCCCAAATTTTATACGGGGTAATTTAATAATCATTGTCGAATTACATTTTCCAGTACTTTCGTTAAATCTAGGAATACCACAGCTAAATAATGTGTTTTTCAATTTGCGGTAGCACTAATTCTCTATTTTTAAGCGTCTCCTCGGTGTATCTTCCTTGTTCAAACACATATTATTCACTCTTGGTTACTCAATTTTTGTTAACAAATTTCGAAATCTGAGCATTAAGTACTTTCTTGAATAATTTACTATTAAAGCCAGACACTGAAATTGGGTGTAGGTTGTCAATAATCAAGTCACCACTTTTATGCAAAGTATAATAAGTGCAGTTTTAGAAATATTCGAACATGTTTCCTGTTCAAAGTTTAACTTTAACAGACGATTCATAATACGAAAGAGTCTGAATTAATACCTAGTACCTGTCCCAAGGCGACGGACTCAGCCCTCTGCTTTGTTCCGTACTATTAGGAGGGCTACCTACCCGGGTGAGGCAAGTGTGGACCCGAAAATGGGCAAGTACTTTAATGTACGCAGATGACATTGCGATCTATGGTAGGAGTCTATTTTAGGTTAAGCAGGGACTGGAAGTGCTAATTGATTAAATGGGCGAGATACGACTTAGTATTACTGGCAAAAGACAGTAGCAGTAAAATTTCGAAGAGAAGGTCGATTGGCATAAGACGACCTTCTTCGAGCCAGGAGTAATGGAGTAAATTTTGTAAATGAATTATCTTATTTCACTATAACGTCGAAAGATAGAAGTTTCCGAAAGCATATTAAATGCAAAGTAGGAAAAGCCATTCGCGCGGCAGCAGCAATTAAAAAACCGCAAAGGCTGTATATACATACCGCGTCCGCTGCTTTTCAAGATTAAAGTAAAACCAATAGCATTCGATATATAACTCATATGGGCGAAATTAGGAGATGCAGATCTACAGTTTATAGATAGAGTTCAATTTTTCTTCATGAAGCGGGTTTTGAGGTTAGCCAATTCTTATAGGAATTTAAGAGTTTATATCTTAAAGTGGAGACTCTAATAACACAGTCATCACAAGTACGATGGGGTTTACCTAGGACAACGGCGTTTGTAGCCTACGTTATGAAGTGGGCAGAAGAATGAAAGAACATCGACATTGGACAGTAGCAATGAGGAGAACAACTTGCCGAGCAGCCGGATATTAGATTAGAAATTTGCAGCCCACGGGTCTCGCCACGTGGTATGCAGCATGCAAGAATTCCAAGATCCTCAGGAGTGTTGTAGGTGCGCGAGATGCTTAGGACATTCCGATACGTTACCACGCCGCAGCATGTCCAGCATTTCAGTTCAGCTATTGACTGAACTCGTAAGATGAGAGAATATCCAGTGATGTGAAAGAACCACTAGTTGTGACTGATGTACATGTTTAAAATTTACACAACATCGGTTTTAATAATAATAATAATAATAATATTCTTAGAGCGCAAAGTGTATTAGGCACAGTGTCTCCGTGAACACTAGAGTGGCCGAATATTAATTGATCATTTGTGATCCTCGCAGATAAACTGAGCTATATTTAGTTGCTTCTGTGGCGTTCCAATAAACTTAACAGGTTGGGCTTCTGTGGTAGGCTAGCTGCATGTTGCTCTCGCCTCTCCCTTGCGGCCGCAGCCTGTCGTCTGCTTCTGTGGCAAACGGACTTGTTTTTCGAACCGCTCCACTTGGACCAGCTTTTCGTTTGACTCTTCTGCGTATTTCTCTCTTTTGTTGGTGTGGATTGCGCCACAGTAAGCCGTGAAGTGTCTGGGCTCACGGCCGTTGTTTTTCTCTGGGCGTTGTTTTGGTGCAGTTTCTTGATTTCTCGGATTCTATCCCAGCCGGCTGCTCTTTGACTGACTGTATACAGTTTGTGACGCTCTTCGAGTCCCCAAAACGATGGCCATCAATTGTGCTCTCTGCTGCAGTACCACATCAGGCGGCGAGATCGTTTACTGTGCGCTCGGCTGTAGTACAATCGGTCACCGCAAATGCTACGGCGAAGACGCTGCGAACGTGCAACATGACACTAACATCGACACCCATCTCAGTGAGCGTTTTGCGAGATTGCTTCGATCAGTTCTGAGCGGTTGGAGTGCGTAGAGCCAAAATCGGGGACACTTGTTCCGAGTTAGCCGCACTCCGATCACTTCAGCCCACGCTAGGTCGGCGCTTGGCAGCATTGGCGCATTGGCAGAAATCGGTCCCAACAACCGATCATCACGGCGCCTTCGGCGAGGACAGCCTCACTATCTTTATTCGAAATGGCAGCTTACACAGCCGTTGTGTTGACAAACACTGCAGACAGAGAGTGGTCACGTTTCGTCAGGCGCAAGCACAGGGCGGTTCTTATTCCTGCTGTTGTTGGCAGGTGTTATGAGATGCTGATATTTGTCCCTCTAGGATCGCTCCCGGCGTCCCACAGCTTCGGACATCCTTACGTATGTAGCGCTCAAACTGAAATCCGGACCCTATCGATCACAATACAATACACACTCGACATGTTGTCTCTTTGTGTAAGATGACGACCAGATAGTAGTGCTAGATCCCAATGTTTGGACGTCTGGCGTTGTCATAAAGTCTTTGTTTGGCCGTTTTCTGCGAGAGAACGTAATCGAAGCATGCGGCGGTTCACCTTCTGATAGCACCAGCTTAGTCGGCGGCGGCGGCTTTCTGTCGAATCCCCCAAACGGGGCAGCGCCGGTCCTAATGTATTCTAGCGTTTAAACAGCATATATCTTAACGCAAGCTCAGCAGCGAAATGTGGCGCTGTAAATTGCATTTGATCCTAAACTATATGCAACAACATTGATCTCATATCTCTTTGAAAAACCTGGTTCAACCAGGCCACGACGGACCCCGAACTCTTCCTCTAACAAAATATTCGTTGTCTCTGACTAGACCGTACTTCTAGAGGAAGGGGCGGTGTGCAACCTTGCCTCAGCTCGATTAAACCTCGATCCAGTCTCGTACGACGTACCTGACAAACAGACTGCAGTTGAACTACCCTTCTCTCAGCACGCAATGTTTCGTTTGTGTTGTTTCTATGTATAAAACGCCGGTGACAGTCTCAAACGCACAGAGCGGATTCGTAGATGCAGTGTCGTTACAAATCCCTACTGTCAATTTGACGGTCCCATAACCATCGTTGGCGATTTTAATTTATCTCGAATTCACTGGTCTGCTGTTAAACATCCTCATCTACAACTGTGGCAACTACTGTCTTAAATTAACCTGGTGTATTAGCTGATTAATTTCCCCAGGCATCAACCTTGTGCCACCCTTGATCGTATTTCAACGACAGATCCTGACATTATTGATACCATTTTAATATCTGATCCCACCATAAGCTCAGATTACAAACTTGCCTTTTTCGGCGTACAAAATGACGTTACTAAGGCGGCTCAATTGCTCAGCAGGGTCAAAACTTTCAGAACGACTTCTTCTCCGATTGCCACGACGTTGACGAGGTGTACAACGAATTCACCCGAAGCTGCCGTTTCCTATTCGAACGTCTTACCCCCTCCCCACTGGTGTCGATAAAAAGACTGAGACCATACGTGCCTATGTATCGCGTCTCGACCGACTCATCGCTTCGTCGTCGGACTCCGAATTACGCCTCATCTTCGCCTCAGCGGAAACTCACGAAGGCAACGAAGCGACTTAGCAGGGCTCTGTTCCGATACGCCAATATGCGCACCGCCAGCAGTGAAGCCTTTCCGACCTTGGAAGCAGCCTCGCGTCGGCATCGAGGGGTAGAGTTAAGGCTGAGGTTCTGGCATTGCATTTTTTTCTCTCTGTTTAACCCAGAAAGTAACCAGCACATCGCCCACGCCGTCTATGCATAGTTCGATAGTCACTCGCGACTCGCCGATCGAGTTTAACGAGCGTGACATTTACTCGCAATTGTTACGTTTAAAACATAAATGTACCCTGATACAACTTGATAGCATCCCGCCTATCTTTAAAAAACTGGCCATATTTCCAGCGGAGCCCCTAAAACTGATATTCGAGCGATCGTATAATTGCTCCAAAATCCGTATTGTTTTTAAGTGCAGTGCTTCGTCGCTTGTCGCTTTTTTGAAATGGTTCTAATCAGACACAATACTAGACCGTAAACAAGTTACTCGATGCGGCACAACATGGTTTTGTGCTGCGTTGATATACGTGTTTGTAACCAGCCCGCGCCCGGCACTGTCTGTTGTGCCGTAGGGGAGCTGCTTCTCTCCGCTGTTGCTTGCAATTTTTGTTCTAGTATACTTGAGAGTATGTTGTTTTGCTGTTTCATTGTTAAGAAGCCTACGGTGTATCTTCGTCTGTACAAATATATTGTTTTGTTCAAGCTGTTAACCTGGAGTTATCAGGAATAATAACAAACGGGTTCTAGCTCAGCTTGCGGGTGCAAACCTTATCGATCACTTTTTTGAACTGCGGCCTAACAGTCGCAGCAGCAGCAGCAGCCAAATAATGTTTGTGCCTAGATGCGTTGCAAGAACGGCATGATTATTAAGATGTACGCCCGGCTCGTAGCAAGATACATTGACAACAGGGAGACTGCGCGGGTTCCTCCTTCGACCAGTTATTGCTCTCCCTTTATTTTGTGATTAAAGGAGGTTCTATTCTATTCTACAGTAGTTGTCTCTGCCTTTAAACGCAGTCCTGTGTAGGGCGCCCTGTGTAGAACTTTGCAGGCAACCCTGTCCTGGCCTCGTGTGCGCGGACGGGGTTGCCTGCAGAGGCTTATGCCCCATTTGGGTGTAGTCAGTGTGGGCTCGCCTTGGATATCGGTGAAGGCAGCGGTAGTTCAGTGCTCATTGTTGCGTTAAGATTTAACCGCCCGCCCCTGCTCTTGCTGATCGGCATTCGAGCAGATAATTTTAGTTCTACAAATCGGTAAACAAAATTCCTTGATATTTAGCAATGGACTTCCTCCTGGAGCCCTTTTTACGAGTAGGCGCTTCCGTAAACCACGAAGGAATGATCTTGCACTAGAATGGTACCCAAGATTGATTCCGTCTCTGCGCGTAATTAGAGTGTCGTTGGCTTGCTTGCAGCTGGCGCTGAACTATGGGCTGGTGCTAATGCTTAGTCGAGACTCGTTGGTCTACGTGTGTAAAGTGTGTCTTTGTAAGAACGCTGCCCATTCCTTTAAGCGAAAGTACTCTCTTTCCTGAACTCGATCTGTACGCACAGTTATCGAACTGCTGTCTTTTCAGGACGCTGACTCACTGAACTTCTGTTCTGCGGTTGCTGTTCGTCAGCTGTTCTGCCCTGCGGGTGGAATTGACATGTGACAGGATGATGACACTCGACGATAACAATTGCTGCACCAAGTGGGCCAACATATCGGGACAACGAAGCCGCTCCTTTCCACCCGTTCCATGGCCGCGTAACTGCGCCGATAACGCCTGGTGCGCCGGTTATGAGCTGTGTGTTTGAGTTGGTTGGTTGGATAGATAGGTGCCTATTTGTGCCGGTGTCACAGGTACTGTTTGGTCCGATGACAGGACCAGCGAGAGCTCTGTCATCCTGTTATGCCCAGATCCTGTTATGTGCGACACAGTCGACACTAGCAGCTCTGTACACGTCCTCTCGGCAGCTCTCTTTCACCCGTTAGTGCTGTTAAGTGACCGAATGGAAGTTGCGATGGCAGTGGCAATACCGAAGGGGAAGAGGAGGGAGGAACTGCGCTCAGGGCTTGTCACTGCTTGGTCGGGGTTCCCGCGCTGCTCCAGTTATGCTCGGGCTTTTACCACAAGGTTGCACTCGCCAATTGGCCCCACTGTCGCTGCTCACAGCGTAATAACTAGGTAATAATGTATGTATATATATATATATATATATATATATATATATATATATATATATATATATATATATAACGCGAAGCCGCTGTGATCGCGGAGTACACCTACCGACCAGGTAGCGCTTAGATCCATACGGAACTATGCACATACATAGTTCCGTGAGCAGACTCTCCAACCTCATCCTTAATCTATCAAAGCATGTTGTGGGCAAGGTCGATGAGTTTGACCAAGCAGCTCTTGACGTTTGGGGGGGAGGGTTTAGACCCAAAGTCTTTGCATCCTATTCCGATTGCGTGCATAGAAGCAAATGGCCAGGAGTCTCATAATGACTAACCGACAAATATAACCTTCTACCCAACGAGAGCCCCAACGACAACGAGAATACCAGTAAAGGCGATCACAATAACATCAATATTGACAACAAACGGCACCCGCAAAAACATATTATTGATAACAAGAACTGCAACAATAACAACAATAACAGGGATAACAACAATAGCAGCAGCAACGACAGTAGTAACAAAACCAACGACAGCAGTAACAACGACAACAACAACAACAATACCACACATAGCAGCAGTAATTACCTCCCCAGCCACAGCGCAGAGCAATAACATATACAGCAACAACCCACATAGCACCATTAAACAAGCAACGTAGAAGAAAACGAAAACTATAAACATGTGTCATAAAATGACACTACCACCACCACTAAGAGAACGGACCACTACGTTAGCAGCATCCGCAACTGGAACAACAGCAGTAAAATCAGCAACAATGACAACAATAGGACAAAATAATAACAACAACAACAACATCGACAACAACAACAACGACAACAGCAACAACAACAACACCAGCAACAACAAGAACAACACCAGCAACAACAACAACGCCGATTATACCACCTCAAGCAATCTGTCGTAATCACCAACACGGCAAAAACGTTTGGCAAGCAGTAATAGCTGTAGCTAACTTAATTACGACACCATTACTCATAACGCGCGCGGTGCCGGCTCGTCATTACGTCATTCGTGTGCAACGTGATAACCACTAATTCAGTGGTAGGGCGGCCTCCTCCAAAGGTTACTACTACTAATTGTTTGTACACATGTTTTGCATCTAGGTTTGCACTACGTTGTTACTACGATAATGTAACGCCTAGCAACTAGTCACCGCGATCTCAGCACATGGGCATAATGGGTCGCATAATCGCTAACGATATGACCAGCTGAATTCCCGCCTCCTTTTCTCCTCTGCCCAGGCCTGCACAGCAGACAGGGCCTTGGCAGAGGAGAGAATGACGGCGCAAAAGCGGAAAGTGTTGTCTGCTTTCCGTATTAGAAGACGCTATGCCCAACAGCATTCTGCAGCAGCGCCCAAACATAGCGCTCAACACAGCACAATATCTCGTATGGGCCGGCCCGTAGTACTTGGTGGTCCATTGTCTGCCTGTCTCTTTATCTATCTCGTGTCTTTGTTTTTCTTGTTTTTCTCATGTTCGATTCGATCCTAGGCTCGATATCGCCACGCGTCGATCGAACGAACACACAAACTGCCCCGCCTTATACATTACGGCAACGTTATCAACAGCCGCGTAGCTGGAGTTGTAGCTGCCGCTGCAATAGCAAATCATCGTGTAATGTGCAATGATTTGCTATGGCAATATGAATATGATGTTAATACTAAATGAGTGATGTTGTCACATCATCGTAGGCACGATATGGTGACGATGATGATGCTGATGCTGAGAACGATGAAGCTGATGTTGCTAGTGATGACGATAGGGTAGGGAGATTTAGGTCTTTCGCAGATACTGAGATGGTATATGTATATGCCAGTTTATACTCGCGTAAGTAAAACAATCAGTGTTCATCATCACGCTCATGCTAGCAGTCACGTATAGTAACAATAATGGCAAAACTAATGATAAGATTGCTATCAGTGTGAATCATAGTACTAATACTATTCATAATAAGTGTATGCGACGCTAGAATCGTTTCGATGGGACCGAGGGGGGAGCAATTGCTTACGTTTAAACAATTCACTGCAGACCCAATAGAGGTTTTTGACAACAGTAGTCATCTGGATATATATACACGCAACGCCAAACACGCGAAGAAGATCTATTTATAGATAATTAATGCGTATTAGTAGATAACAATAGATAAATAATGGGCATTAAGGGATATTAATAATTAATTAATGAATGTGTATAAAGAAATATTAGTGATTAGTGGATAATAAGGAATATTTGTAGGTAAATAATAGTAAAGATAGTGAGATCCCCGACGAAAGGTGGGGCTGCTTAACACGGGACGTGCGAAGGATTGCCTGGTACGTAACCGAGATCGAAGGCGCGAAATTTCACTCTTCGTGCGTGCGTGTATGCACGATTTTTTTTGGAAACAATGTCTATTATTTATTATATATACATTTACAACGGTATGTTATTTCATATATTTACAAATATTGCAAGGAGTCTATAGTAATTTAGACCTACTACAGTTACCATTGTGTTGGTAAAAAGCTGCAGCCGGAATAAAATTACTTTCGCCACAAAACGAAAGGAAAATCTGTACTATGAGCTGCAGCTTGTCGCAGAAATGAAAGAAAAGAAACTGAGAGAATAGGAGGACAAATAGCAACACAAAACGAAGGAGCAGAAACAGCGTCAGAGGAGAACGAGGCAAAATCAGGCGAAAAATCAAGCGGATGAAAGCTCCTTTATTGCTGAAAGCTTTGCAATCCTTGAAAAGCTTAAGCGCGATAGGAACGCATGGATAAATCTGTCCGTTATTATTTATTATTATTATTTAGTTAATACAATTGTGAGGTATGAACGTTTAAATCATGTTTATGCTATGTCCTGCTCTGTTCGCTTTCTGTCAGTTCATGGCGCCTATAATGGAAGCCACTTATTATTATTATTATTATTATTATTATTATTATTATTATTATTATTATTATTATTATTATTATTATTATTATTATTATTATTATTATTATTTATTACATGTTAAACAATGTTACAGTTGTGAGGTCTGAACGTATTATTGCAAAGTTTTTTTAAAATAATTATTTCACTCAATGGCGCCTAAAATAGATGCCGCGTTCCCTCTGCAAACGGCCAAGGACAAAGCTTGCCTCAAGAATTGACCCTCTCTTCGGTCGTTCGTGACCTCCTGAATTCGCTTACTTAAATCTTCGAGAAATGCTTCGGTTCCCTTGCTGATTGGTCCTAGTGTCTCCATGGCGATAGGCACAAATATATATCTTGTTTCCAGTCCAGCATCTTTAAACCGTTTTCTGGCGTCCGCGTGCTTTGCTACCCACCCCGGCTCAACGGAGCTGTGGTGTAAATAGGAAGCTGCGGTTGTGCACGAAACCGTTGCATCCCAAGCTAGGGACTTTCCATGTGACCATAATGCAATGGTCACCCCATCAGGTCTTTCTTCGCCAGCGGACACTAAACCTCTCGGTTCAAGTGTAGATGGTATACCGGCTTTCCTAAGGTACCTTATGATCACACCGTTTAGTTCAGCATGTCTGGACGATCTACCGGCGCTCTTCGGGCAACTCAGTGGGTGTAGGCCACTGGAATCTACTATCTCCCTAACTTATTCCCCCCTAAATAACTTCCTAAGTTATTATTATTATTATTATTATTATTATTATTGAAGAAGTACTTATGACGCCTTCCTTGCCTGAGTCGCCATCGGTCGCCGTCTTTAAAGGAGCGGTTCGGGGGCGGTGTGGAGCGCAGGGGTGGGCAAACTATCGACAAACAAACGAGCACAAAAAAGAACCGTATACGCTCTAGCTAAATTAGTACGAAGCCAAATAATGAAGGAACGGCACAAAGAAAAGTGGGAGAGAGAGGCGGCGGGGGAGAGAACCGCATTGAAAAGCGTGTAGCGCAATCAAAGCTCACGCAAGGTCATCCTCATATCAGCAAGTCGTAAAGAAGAACTAATAGACCAAATCATAAAATCAGGCCACAAACTGCTCAGCCGCATAGACGCACGGTTTGGCTAAATCTAGGTACGTCAATCCCCCAAAGAAAAGAGCCGATAGCCATGAATCTCGAGGGGGAAAAGGAATGCGGGAACGCAGGAGAGGAAATGGGAGGGGGAAGCAAACCGCATACCAGCCAGCTTAAGCAGCATGCATCGACAAAAACAGCTTGCGGAAGTGTATGTAGATGGGGCAGAATTTCCGTGATTAAGCTACTCGGCTAGGATCCTGATCTACAGTAATGCTGCGAACCCAGTACCAGTGGCGCGACTAAACGCACATGAATAGTGTCGCAATGAACATACATTAAAGTAAAGGGGGGGGGCGAGCGAAAAATACAAATGACTGTGATCTAGTCATTTTAACTCACACCTTTATATATATATATATATATATATATATTTATATAGACAGAGCCTATTATAACAATTTGTACATATTTTAAGGTTTGGTAAATCTCGGCAACAAAATAATTTATCTCAATGAAAGCAGGGGGCGAAAACGTCTTGTTTAGAAGAGACGCTGAAATTTATAAAAGTACGTATTCTGCCTTTTTTTCTCCTAAATATTTATACAAATTGCACGTTTGCGGGAGAACTGGTCAACGCATGAAGGAACCGGTCGTACCGGTGTGTTTGATAGAAAATTCTGAATGACGCCTGACGCAAGCTAGCGAATAGCAGGATTAAGGAAAGTTATTTAAAAAAATCGATATGTTATTATATCTTACGTTGAGGCTTTACGTGCAGAACCGTAAAATGTTGCCATTACAACCAAACATGCACAGGCAATAGCAAATGTAATGCCCATCCTTTTCGTACTAAAGTGATAGTGCTGCGTTACGTAGTTTCAAAGTAACTAAGCTTTTTCGACCGCCATAGTTGTTACGTTTCACGTTAAAGTTTTCACGTTCCAAGCCGTAAAATTTTGCCAGAACGTTTCCGCTCCACTCTTTCGATTGTGGGAAACATATTTTCTTGTCGAGTTCTATCAAAACTCAGAATATGTACGTAGCGTTCTGATACACCTTTGCTGAAGCAGGTTAAAATGCTAGCAAGTGTGCATGTCTTTCGATATGGCGGCAACTACGTAACACAGCACTATCACTTTAGTACGAAAATGATGGTCATTAAATTTGCTATATAGAATCGTTTTTTTGGGCGTACAATTTTGGTCGGAAGGGCAAAATTCGACGGTTGTGCACGTGAAGGCTTCAACGTAAAATATAACAACACATCGACCTTTTATGACTTTCCTTAATCCCGCTATTCGCCCTTTGATAGCTTGCGTCGGGTGTTCTCCCGCAAACGGGACTTTTGCACAACTATGTAGGAGGAAAAAGGCAGAATAGCTACTTTTATAAATTTCATCCTCACTCCTAAATAAGTCGTTTCTTGCCGAGTTCTACCAAATTTCTAAAATAAGTACATATTGTTATAATATACCCCGTAAATATATATATATATATATATATATACATATAGAAATGAACAACTCGGCTGAGCTAGATCTTCTATAGTCACCGAGCGTCAGCAGGTATCGCTTTATTGCGGATGCGCTAAGTTTTATATATATATATATATATATATATAGAGAGAGAGAGAGAGAGAGAGAGATATGTAAAGACATCCTAGACGTATGTAGGCAGGTCAATCAGGTGCTGATGACGGATGGAGTAGAGCGGTGTCAGCACCCTCTCGTGCGTTGCCGATGATATTCACTGATCCAGCGCACGAACAGCGACAAACATCATCCAGGATAGAGACCAAGCTCGAGCCGAAGGCAGAACAATACATCGAGATAGAGAAACTTAAGAGAGCAACTACGAGAAAAAGAGAAAGAGCAAATGTATTTGGCCCCAACCTCCATCGCCACCACCCACACGCCGCTAAGCACATGAGCTGTGTGTCGCATATCACGTACCTTTCCTTAGCTATCGACGTCATAAACAACAGCTTTACAAAGAGCGTGCACATATAGATATATATATATATATATATATATATATATGTACTGTTGTATATATATATATATACAACACGATTTGAAATCAGCCTCCCACATTTTGTATAGGAAGAGTTTATGGTACTGTTCAGAGAGAGGTTTTAATTGCAAGGTGAAATGTAAAGGTTTGTTCGGTACAGCGTGTCTATGTCATGAGGAAGTGGCAACTTGTTTTGGTTGTGATGTTTGCATCTCGTATTAGAGTTTGTCGCTTGACGCTTACGCTTTGCATAGTGGTGTACCATCTCCAAAACACACGACGACCCCGAACCAACTTTAATGCCATGACTTAAAGGTTTGCCGTAAATGCCACTTCGTCTCGTGGCAGACAGCATACATAATCCGCCCAACGTAAGGTTGCAATCCGTGGCCTATTACATAAATTGCTAGATCCGCAACGTCACCGGTTTGAGAACTCCTTTGCAAACATATTTAACTATCATCCACGTTGCTTCTCGTAACATCAGTTTCGTATTGCAAAATCTGTAAAAAAAGACGCCTAACATATTTGTTTTTGCCGAATGTATAAAAATGAATAATTTTGCATTTCAAGATGGTACATAATTACCATACAGTTGTGACGATATACAATTTGAACACTGTAGCGACCATCCAACCGGACGAAAAAGTGCAACAACCGCCGATGCGTCTGGCAGCTCGCCGTATGAAGATCGCCGCATGAAAAATATACAGGAATAGTATAAAGGTTTCGCGTTTGTATTACAGAAACGTTCTCCGTTTGGACATCACAGGATTGGCTGTCATAACCCTGCAAACTGTCAAACAAAATCGATCTGCCAGGCTGAGGCTGTTGATATATATATAAACTAAAACAGTGCGCCACGCAGCGGATTACCACTTTATTCAGGCGTACTTTCAGTATTGACTTAAATGTATATTGCAATGCGCTTTCAATAAATGTACGCAAACAATGTTTTATATTGATATTGCAAACGTATCGGGCGTAGTTTAGCGTAAGTAAAGGCACTAAAAGATTCTTCTTGTTTTTAAGAACGAAAACAATTGGTGTATATATATATATATATACATATACATATATATATGTATATAGATATATATATATATATATATATATATATATATATATATATATATATATATATACATATACATATATATATATATATATATATATATATATCATTCTGTATTACCTTCTGATTTGGCGTACTTTTCAGTATTGACTCAAATGCTCTACTACAATGCTCTTTAAACAAATGTACGGTTTTATTGCAAACTTATTGTACAATTTAGCGTAATTAAAAATAACTAAAATATTTTAATTTTTGGGAATCAAAACAATTGGGCTTTATATATATATATATATAGCAATAAGTTTGCATTTCAAGAACACATCAGTGGCCATCTCAGCGGGCAAAAGTGCAGAAATTGCCGATGCACTTCGCTGCGTGACATTTAGCGCACGTTTGCGAGCAGATCCCGTAACGCCCGCATTGATCGCTAACCTGGGGAAATACTTGGATCGAACACACCAAGTGCTGGTAGCAGTACACAGCGTATCTTGTGTGTACACGCGCCGACTAGTGTATGATGCCATTCTATACCAAAGCTTCCTGGCCATGTTCACATCTGACTGCGCTACCTCTGCCGATGCCTCGGTCACTTTTGCCAGCCACTCCAATTAAAATCACCAAAATTATCCTGTAATAGACACGGTCTACTTTGACTTCTTGCGAGCATTCGACAGGGTGAGTCATAAGATTCTTTTATCTAAAATGGCAGGGGCTTCAAATTGGCCCTCAAATTCTGGCTTGGTGTGGTTCCAAGCAGACATTATTTTTATTGGTACCTAGTGTGAGCTAAATAATATCGCGATCTCAGTTCCGAGCGCGGTCCTGGAGACAGCTCCCGCCAATTTCACATATCAGCTAAAGCGACAAGTTTTTAAAGAAAGTCTCAAGAAGGTGCAACTTGACGCGTGACAGAGTCGTACTCTCAAGTGTCGCAGAGTACCAGCGTCATGTTGACTATCGCGTTTTTAAAGATCTCGTAGTCAATGATCAGGTCTACGGAGTTACCGCCTGAGCTGCCAGTGCGGCAGTCCTTAACCACTCGTTTAGGGGGTTAAAAAATGAGTGGTTAACTGAACAAATAACCACTTATTTGTTTGGCAAACAGCTTGCCTAGTGCTGCGTAAAGATCGTTCCCTTATAGTGTTACCTCAGACACAATTACAGGAAGGAAGTTGACAAGCTCTAGCGGTTGGCCAAAACAACGTCTGCTGCAGCTAATCGGCTTCACGGCAAAACTTAATGGCTTTTGTCTCCGCAAATGTATTTGCATACCCTTACGATGAATTTAAGTTGCTAAGTCGCCGACAATTCGGTGAAATGCGCCGCGCTTCCGGTGAACCACTAATATGTCATCATCATACATGACGACCACGGCGTTTCTAAACTCCTTCCGCACATGGCCCGTTAGGTTTCTGATAAGTAAGAAAAAGGCCAGGCAATAGGGAGGGTCTGGTGGCGTGGTGCTTTCCGCCTGCGCTTCCCAACCGGAGAAGACACATAGGTGCGCGGGTTCGAGCCACACCAGTTGCACATTTGTATTTATGGGGTCCGTCTATGAAGCATTGCGAAAAGCAGTCCCGTGGACGTTAACTCTCGGCTGAGGTTCAGCCCGAAAAGTATTTAATAGGGAGGGTCTCCTTGAGAGTCCCTACGTTTTGACTCAGCAGCAAGATGCCCTCGTCCCTCATATTTATTTCAAGGCGGGTTTGGGTAAAGAAGCTGGAGACCATCCGTAGAAAAGAACCACCCATTCAGCTTGTCAAAACAAATCGCCTAGTAAGCGCTGGGAGCCTTTGCCGAAGGCCTTGACACAATTTATAAAGACGGCGTACGATTGACCTGGGTTCAGCTATTACCCGCTTAACTTCCGACTGAAGTGCATGAATCGCGCTTGTGAACCTCGTCCCTTCCTTACACCGAATTGCTTTGGAGGTTAGGCCTTCTCCACAGTTGGAAATATTGTATATAACGTTGAAATAATTAACTCAGCGAACATTTTCGTAAGAATGTGCTCCGACGCGATACTCCGGTAGAGATTTGGATCGTCCACGTTGTCGTCGTTTCTGCCCTTGAATAGCAGAGTGAGTCTGGGCGCGTGCCTAGCCTGTGGTATGTGTCCCCCGCTGAGTACCTGGTTAAACAGACTTCACCGTTCTCCTGGTAGAAACATCAGACGAATCAACCCAATGTTCGTAATAGATCCCATCAGGATCGCTACTGTTATTCCTGGGTAGCCCGCGCAAACTCTTCACCTTAAACGGAGACATCAATGTGGAAGTGTTCCAGAGTAAGCGGTTGCTCAATAACCGGATCTGGTAAGGAGGAGTTTGCGTCGAGCAGGAGGATGGTAAAGTGCTGTGGATGCTTCTATTTTGCCAGCGAACAATGAAGACCTAGAGTTTGCGCTCTGCTCTCATACGCGTACGGATCTTCTTCTCCTCATACCGCCGCTTACATTCCATGAGCAGTTTTTTATGGGTTGCTCTAACTACAGCCGCCTTAGTGGTCGCCTCTAAAGCATAATTCTCAACTTCAGAAGTTAATCTCAGCAGCGTTAATTCCCGCAATGATACACACAAATCTAGCTACTTACACAAATCGGTTGTCAGCTGCCGATGCGGGGCACGCCCTTGGTCTGACACACACAAAGACGCCAGCACCGGGAGGTCTTTTCGTGCAGGAATATCGAGAACCTTGCATCTCTGAAGTTCCATCGGATGTTGGAGGTTGCAAAATAGCAAGTTGACACAGCATCTTCCGCTTTGACAAATCACGTCACTTTCACAATTCAGGCCTCTGCTCTCCAGATGCTCAAGATGTATATCACCCTTCCTCTACGTACCGCCATTATCAATACGACAGTTTAAAACACCGACGAATAAAATAGGTAACTGAAGCTTTAGATCCGCCAGGCCCGCACTAAAAGCATCGATAACATTAACATTATCTTAAAGAGGTGGCAAGCAGAAGAATGCGAGCTTGACTCAACTTGAGTCAAGCTCTCATTCTTCTGCCTATTGATAGTCATCCAACGCTCACCTCGACACACACACACACACACTGCGTTCAGGGTGACACGGGTCGTAAACATATTGAAAGTCTGGTTTACCCTGCGATCCGTCTAAAAGACTGGCTCGCAGATGAAAACCTCGCATCTCATCGAAATGCAGTTCCTCTCACATGAATGTTTCTGTCAAAAGTATAATCTCCACATTTTTAAACAGTTCAGCGTACTGATGCTGATGTAAAACGCCAGATAAATATTCGCAATTCCAATACAATCATTTAGCAGCTGCAGGCAGCAGATGACGCCTGGCGTCGTTGCTGTGTAGCTGTTGTAAACCATACAGCGTCTGTCAGTAAACTCGCCGCATACCCTTAGTTTGGGTCGGCGGAGCCTTCAGCGAGTTCTGAAAGCTCACGCCCTTCGGCCAGAAGGCGCTATTTGAGACCTTACCATAATCGTTATCACTAAAGGCTACGCAGAAGAGGGAGTCCAGCCGTGAAACTTCTAGTTTCAAAAATAGCACGCACTGCGGTTAGCCAACCGCGCAGCTGTTCCGCCTACGCTGTTCAGCCAAAGCCCTCCGAGCGGAGGGCTTTCATGGGCAACCTTCGGTTTTTGCACAATGTTAGCTCACTCAGGTCTATGTATGTCTACACTTCCTGTTTGGCGAGAACGGCGTCTCCTATTCGCTTGTGTCTCTGGAAGGCATGGGTCTGCTTGGGCGCCAGGCGTCTATCCTGCTTCTTTGGGCTGTTGCTGGTCGCTCTGCTACACCCACTAGCGGGCGCGCTCTTTTTATTGCTTCTTTTCGTCACCAATTGGACGTCTTCATTATATCCAACGAATGTGCTCTGGCTGCCTCTGTACGGTTAACTGACTAATATATATATATATATATATATATATATATATATGTGCAGAGTCAATTGACCGTACAGAGGCAGCTAGAGCAGACCAGCTGGATATAATGAAGACTTCCAATTGATGACGAGAATATATATATATATATATATATATATATATATACGATTATATCTAGCTCTTTGATTCTCACTATTCCTTTATATTTTGACCTCCAACCCCGGCATTCTGTATTCTGCTGTGGTGTGTGAATTGCTGCAATACGGAGACGCTGACCACACAAGTAAGGTGGCGGCCGTAGCTGCATATCGCGTCTTTGTCCTCACTTGTTCACCCCACAATAATTCGCATTGATCCCCACTTGTTCACCCCCTCACCATACCTAGATGATTGCCATCCCCATGTGCAGCGCTAACTACATTCAGGAGCTCCTACGACCACTTGACTATTATTTTCAGACAGCGGTCTTCGCGCTCATACGTTCCATATTGCTCACCCCAAAAAAATATATATATAATATATATATATATATATTACTGGGTGCACGAGGAGCACAGGTGAAATTAATGAAGGATAGCATCCTTGCCTAAACCAAGAGGTCTCACGGCTTGGCAGGATCTGTTAGTGTGACTTTTTTGGAAGAATTAATACAAAACGTTGCAGGAGATCCGCGAAAGGGTCGAGTTTATTTCAACTCTGCTGTCGTCATTGGCTGTGCGCTAGGGAAATTCTTTGTCATAAAATCGTGATAATATATGAACGTAGCTACAATATTAATAACATATATATATATATATATTTGAATTGTTTGCATTAACAAATATATGTATATATATATATATATATATATATATATATATGTTATGTATTTGCTGCAAGGAGACATACGTATTATAAACAGACCACGCAAACCTGGCAATAACCTACGCTAGTTTAAACTCGATTCTATTCTTGATAAGTCAAGCATATATGAGAGCGGTACGGAGGCAGTACCGAAAGTGTGCAATTTCCCCGCTAACCACTGCATATCGTGTAGTCTGCCCGGAGATACGATTTCAAGCAATTCTGTCTCGGTTGTCACGTTGACCCGGTAAAGCCGGCAGCCAACAGGTCTAACAGAGGAACGTCAATTTCACTTATTCTATGAACAGAGGCTCGGAAGACTCCCATACGTTACAACATTAATCAGGAGACCTGTCTGTGCCACAAGCCCCTGGCAAACAGCGCACACCCCTTAAATATATGCCCTATTCCCTGTACTTAACCAAGCCCCTTTCGCTGTTTATAATGAAAAAAATATGAAGCTTAGTTCGTATTGTTGTTATTATTTTTAACATCACTTTTATAGTCATCAATGTCGTCGTCCTCGTTGTTGTTGTCGTTTTCGTCGTCATCGTCGTCATTATTATCGTATGTCCTAACTTTTGTCATTGTTATTATGTGCATGTTTGCAACATGCGCCCACTAAGCCACCAGTTGTTATTATCATTCCTATATAAGTAGCCTTTGGTAGCGTTATTAGATATTATGTCTTAGCAAGCAGGCACGACGCTTTATCCATGGCGACTCCGACGCGGGAGGGGGGCGTATAAAGCAGACGTTCAGTGCACCTCGTTCCCAACCGCTCGTTGCCTCTTTCCGGCATATTATTAGCAAATGGGTGGAATCAATCTGGCTAAGCTGTGGAAGTAACAGCGCGCGCCTAATATACCATGTTGGGAGTAACTGACGGATATATTGAGATGACGACGATGATGATGATGCTGATGATGATGCTGCTCATAATAGTTAACGGAGAAAGGTTCGTTGCTATTCACAGCGTCCGTGTCGTTCAAGGCCAAACAGCGAACTTTACCACCAAAATCACTACCACCACTGCCAACTTAGCTTAGTTGGCGCTGCGGCCACAACAACAACAACGACGACAATAACCACAACAACCACAACAACTACAACCACTGGAACAACTACAGCAATCACAACAACAACAACACCAACCACAACAACAGCAGCAGCAGCAGCAGCGTTGACAGCAATAACAATGTTATCGCACACGAGGCGGCTTACTACAACGCTAACCGCAACACGTACATGTCCCCACACCAACTACCCCACGCAATAGTAGGCGACCGTAGGCATAGGCGGCTACGGCTGATGCTGCTGCTGCAACAGCGACAGCAGCGATGAGCTGTCTGGAGGAAAGGCGTGAGTGAGTTTGCCGCCAACACCTCGTTGCGAGTTTGGCCAACGGCGTCTATGCCGCGATGTACCCGTACGGCTATACGGCGCGCATGCACTTCTCGGCGGGGCAAACCGGGAACCGGCGACAAAGCTGTCGCAATTTTCCAAGGCCTAAAAGTCAGCAATATCAGCAGTTAATACTGTGAGGGATTCTGTCGTGTGGGTGAGTGAGGACGGCGCTTTGCGGGCAACGCAAAGCGCCAGAAAGCGTGGCGTTCTCAAATGCGGGCAGTCGGCCCGTATCGATCTCGAGTACAGTGGCGTTCTAGTTCGACTATCGATCGACTCGGTTCGTGGGGCACCGTTTGAGTGGGCCTCGTTTATGGCATGGCATGGTCCGAATTAAAGACGGTAGACATAATAATAATAATAATAATAATAATAATAATAATAATAATAATAATAATAATAATATAATAATAATAATAATAATAATAATAATAATAATAATAATAATAATAATAATATGGGCAAGGCGCTTACTCGTTCGACAGGGGACGCTAGAGCTCTTGAGTACCTGCACCAGAGACTATCGCTGGACATTCAGCGCCGCCTCCGTGCATGGAACTCTGCTAGACTAAACACGCCCGAATCTGGAGGATATGTGACGTTTTCATTTATGTTGCCCGGTGTACACGTTCATTGAGGAGACAATTGTTACCTCTTACTCCTATAAGCAAATAAATCCAAATAAATTTAGTTGCACTTGCAGAGCCCATCTGAATTTCGATTCCGGGGTGAGTTATCCACCTGGTACTAATGAAGTACCTGTTGCTGTTTATTCATCGATGCGAATTCACCTTCAGCCTAGAATAATCATGGTCTGCACCATTCAGTAACCGATTCTGAAATTGAGATCGCGTTGGTTGCCCCGTGTCGCCTGTTGTTGCCTGTTAAATTTTACCCTACGTCTACTATTGTCTCTGCTGAACTGCAACTAAAAAAGTAAAATTCCACCTCTCGGCAAGGAGCGGAGCTGAACAGCATGTGCGCCCTTCCCTTACGCCCCCTCCCCACCCACCCCGCCCACATCCCCAGGGAAGATTGTAAAAGGAAAAGGGTTGAGTGAAGGAACCTTTCCATTCCCCCTGCTCTGCCGCCAATCTGATCCTTCGTCAGTTTCATCGAGGCCAGTAAAGTCTCTTGTTGTTTTCTCGGTGTCTCTCTCTCTATCTGTCGTTCTCTTATATCGCTCTTCTGTCGACCTGGGGCTCTAGTGGAAGACCCCTTACCCAATCCCCATATCGACTCTCGGGTTTACCGCCAACCTCTCGTTCTCTGCTCTGGCCAGTCTATATATATATATATATATATATATATATATATAATATATATATATATATATATTTATATATACTAGTATAAAGTACGCTCGCTCATACACCGGAGGGTGGCAAACTTCGTCGCCGATAATTGTGTCACCATCGTGACGTGGGTCGACCAACATTACTAGTAAAAGTGGCAGCGGCTGATACCGAACGCCGACAGCCACAAGACCAAACACACCATCTGCAGCCAACAACATAAACAAGAGAAAACGTTTTTAAACGACGACACCGCTTAGCTGACAGAACGAGTGCTACCCTGGAATTGTTTTACCGCAGAAGAACATTGCAAAGGAACAGAGCGTGGCATATTCAAGTACGTTTTATGTGAAGGCAGCAGCAGCGGCTGGTATAGTAGCCGAAAATAGGTAGTTATTGTTGTCTAGCTTCAAAGTTGATATACGTGCAAGAACAAACCAGGAGCACGGACACGTAAGTAAGTCTTCTTGGCGCAACTCTTGCTCTCAACCCTTTTAGGTCTATCCTAAAAAGTGTTGTTTTAACCCCGGGCGGCGACTATGCAAACGCAAACCGCAGAATTCGAGGCGGGCTTATTTTGCATTTTCAGAAGGCTGAACTCATGGGGAACTCATAGCTAGCGAGTGAGCATGCCATCAATCGCTCATTCCACACCAGTTCAAAGATTGGTTACGGCTTACTGGGTTTTTTTTTGGAAAGCGACCAAGATTAGGTTGAAGGCGGGGTCGTGCGGAATGCAAACACTTAGATGGACACATCGGTGGAGGCTCCTCGAAAAAAAACACATATTTTCCCTCATTTCTTCTCTCTTTTTCATGTGGCTCTTAACTTAAGGCAACCTTAATTGTATTACTGATAATAATAGTTCTGTCTTCGCCTGTCGGGTCACAACGACCAATGTCGTTTTCCTTCGTTTTGTTTGAGCAGAGCTTTGTGGGACCGGCAGTTAGAGCGAACTGAAAAAACGAGGCGAATTGATTAAACAGCCTTCAACAAGCGCTGCAATGCACCGTAATGATAAACGGTTTTCGCAAGATAGCTATGTGTATAGAGAGATAGATAGATAGATAGATAGATAGGCAAGTAAACAAGTATACCCGCACTTGGAGTGGCTGGTAACGGATCGCACCCTTATTCGGCTCAAAGCCTCGTTTGATCCCGAGAGCGGTCAAGGAGTTCTTCATGGAAGGACTGCCATAAAGATGTGGCAAAAAAGATTGAAAGTGAGGGCCAACCAGAAAGAGAATAAAAAAGAGAAATAGAGTGGCGGACAGAAGATGGATTACATGCCGGCTGATGCCACTATGTGGTTGCCGGATAAGATCGGCCACCGTTTAGATAAGAATTTTAAACAGAAAACAAAAAGATGCACGATGCGTCGCCTGTTTCTCCTGTGTACCAGTTTATAGTTGTTCCTATTTCCTATTTACTAAAAGTTTCAAGAGTGGCGGATATCTTGATGTCGCCAGGAAACCACCTAAGTTACCGACAAACACTTATACGACTATAGAGATTACCCTCCTCTTAAAAAACGCTTAAAGGTCATACATAACCCTTCTGTCTACTAATACGACTAAAACTTATCTCCAGCATTCTCTTGGGAATGGCAATTCCAGCCGAACCGTGCAGCTTTAGTGTCTTCAGGAATTCCAGGTTTGCTGCGCAACTAGTATGAGTTATAGTAGCCATAGATGTAAAGGCATAAAATTGCGTAATTCTATGGTGATACCTTCATTTGTATGTAACCTTTTTAACCCACCAACGCAAATCTATGTGTAAAGTCACAACTATAATAATGCATCGCGTAGTGAAAAAGACTGGTAATTGGCATGATCTAGAGTACAGACTTGCTGTTGATTCTCTTTACCAAGTAGTAGAGCGATATTACATAATTGAGGGAAACAGGGGTGGACCTGCATTTTAGACCCAAACCTGGAGGCCAGGAAACGACGCCGACCAAAGGGCAAAGCGAAAATAGAGCAACATGGCATGAGTTCCAAGCAAATATGAATGCGTTCCGTGGATAAATCCATGACAGCAATGCAGATGCTAGCACTGTAATAGAATATACATTGGATGAGTCATATTCGAGAACGCCTAATATTTGACAAACTATGAGGACATGAAGACAATCAACAACAACAACAACAACAGTGACCTTTGAAACAACGTGAACACAAACAAACATACGAAATTGTAACCTGCATATATTGCACGAATAAAAGACTTATTATGCGCTTTGCTGCGATAGCATACAACATTATTATGATTACGTCTAGATCGACTGCAGTCATTCTAATAATAAGAATATCGCTGCATGACGGCAAAATAACACGCCATAATTTCTGCTCTGCCCGCTCTTGATGCCGCCTTCTTCTACCTTTTCTATTGATTTTTTGTCATCATTGGCTCCGCGGCTAGTTACAAAGCAAAACAAACAAGACTTTCATAAAGCCGTGACAGCAGACGTGATCACACGTGAAGCGCACGTGATCATTATTTTTTGTATGTATATGTTATGCGATCAGCTCATTCGAACGACGTCGCGGGAACTCTTCAATGCTGCGAGGTTATTTAGGACAGTATTTGTAGAGCAGTTTTATAGACGCCGCAGTAGAATCTGTTGCAGACGTTTCGATCAATTACGATTTGCTTTCTATATCAAAACGAATTTGGCATACATTGCATATTTGCTTTCGACGTGGCAAAAGGCCAGTGTCACGCCTGGTATGTGACCTTTAACTTTCGCCAATGTCAAAGAACAACCTGTAGTGCAAATGTGTTCAAGCAGCTGCGTTAGTAAAGAAGCATACCGCTATGCACTTGTTGACTGACTCCGGGGCCTTCACGTCAACTAGTGTTTGCTTCCGAGGAAAAATTCCCTGTATAAAGTAGGTTTGTGCATGTGTATATATACACTCCCACTCCGTATATTGGCGAATAAACTGAGAACATCAGTCAGGCATAAATATATATATAATAGATATATATATATATATATAGATATATATATATATATATATATATATATATATATATATATATATATATATAAATATATATATAGAGATATATATATATATATTATCTATATATATATATATATATATATATATATATATATATACTATATATATATACAGAGTTCACAAAGAGGACACTAGCAGCACAAGCTGCTTTCGTAGGAGCACCAGCCTGGTGAGAAACGGGCTGTAGGATACTCCGCAGTGCTAATTGTCTCGCTTACAGTTGCAGCAGTTCAAGGTGTTTTTTTTATGGATTTGTTTGTTTGTTTGTTTGTTGCTTTCTCTGTAAATTATTACACCCGCAGACTTTAATGCGATTTCGAATGTTTGATTATTTGCTTAGCTGTATGTCTTTACGCTTCTTGTTCTCCCTCTCTTTCTCTGTTCTCTCTCTCTCGCATTTCCTCCTCGTATTGTTTCTCGTGCCGCTCTGTAACCTCGGGGCAAGCGAGTAGAGACGGGGCACTCGCGCATAAGCTGCTCTTTTTGCAGCCCCGCTGTCGATAATTGAGTTATTATAACAGAGACTGCGCCCTGACAGTCAGCGATAACTGTCCCAAAGGCTGCGCAAGCTAAGCGAGGCTAGGCTTGGCTGGCTGGGTGGCTCCCTAGACGATGCAGTCGATGATGTCGGCGATCCGTGCCTTGCAATAGCGGCGTGGGCCGTAGTCACTTGTTCGCACGAATCGAACGTCTCGATCGACGACTACGTGCACTACGCCAGCTACGACAAATTTCGTATAAAACGTAGGAACCTAACTACAAAGTTTGTGCAAAATGTCTATGATAGAGTAGACACTTATATGTTTATTTACCTCGAAAATTATAACCAGCATTTAGATTTTGTCGGAGTTTGGGCCACTTGCAATACATACTATTTATTTATTATATATATATATTTATATATATATCTTGGTTGGGAGGTGGATTCATGCATCAAAGCATACCTCCTCCAAATCATGTTTTCGATTTTTCTAACCTTACTTCGGCGGCCTCAAGCACAGATTCGTGTGTAAACTGAAATGTCTTTTCGTATTTTTGTTCTAATTGTTCAACAATGAATTGCAGAGTGCCAATTTAGGTGAATAAGCTGTACATGGTACCAGCTTGACTTTAAATTCGGCCATATAAGCTTTAGTGTTTTGTGGTGGCATTGTGGGTGGTCGAGGGGTCCATCAAAGCACCCTAATGCTATAATCCTCACTGTAAGTTGCAAAATAACTGCACGCAGCCTAATGTTGGGTACGGCTGTTGTGTCACCGATGCTCTTGTTAGTTTTTTGTGCGCGAAATTGCGAGAAATTATTAGGTTTCCCGTTTATTCATACGTATGACTGCTTAGGATAATTAAAAAAAAATAATATATATATATATATATATAATATATATATACAGCCAATGACCACCACTCCTGTGTTTACATAACTGTATATGTGATCTATCGGTATCTAGTAGATGGTTTATGAATCTAAAAAATGCGTGAGGATTCAAGAGACATATAGCACAATGGTTTACCAATTCACGTGCGAAAACAAAAGCTATAAAGTTCAAAACCGGGGGCCTCTAAGGGGAAGTGATAGGCTTTGGAGCTGACTTATCAGGACAGCAAGCTAACGCCAAGCGGCGTATCGCTCTCTGCCAACATATTTCAATAGTTATCCGATTAGCAGACTTAACGTTTCCGACGCGGTAAAGACAACGTTTCATCGAGGATTTATTCTGTAAACTGTTTTTAACTGCAGCCTACGCCTTTACTGCAAGAGTTCCGGAGCGGTTTTGAGCATTTCCACCAAATGCCATCATAAGACATATCGTGATGAGCATTGCCAGCGCCTGCTATTGGGTGTTGAGGCGGTGACATTTTCCGGATAATACATTGTGCAACATAATCTAATCCGTTCGTGATAATTGGCAAGAATGCCGTTTCAAGACTTCAAATTGTGTGACAATAGCGAACGGTGATGTGAAATTTTATATATAATATATAGGATTTTTCTGCCATGTCTATATAAATCTGTGGTCAGCTCAGTGGCATGACAAAAGAAACGGCAGTGCAAAAACAAGAAATACGAAAAGTTAGACAAGCTGCAATAATATTTAAAATCTGCAGGGGTACACCGAGGCATCAACCC